>JAYDZK010000169.1:110173866-110196326 GCA_034509185.1 Euphonia xanthogaster | reverse complement strand
TCTCCAGGCTGAGCCCCTTTCCCAGCTCCCTCAGCCCCTCCTGGTGCTCCAGCCCCTTCCCCAGCTCCATTCCCTTCTCTGGACACTCTCCAGCCCCTCAATGTCTTTCCTGTCAGGAGGAGCCCAAACCTGAATCCCAGATTTGAGGTGCCCCAGCAGCAGAGGGATAATGGTTTCTAACAGCTTGGTCCTGAGCAGTTACATGGACAGAACTTGCTCTGAGGTGTTTTTTCCACATATCCTCACATCCCATTCCTTGGTGTGTGATGCTGTCCCTGATTCCCTGCAGGCTGGCCACCCTTTCCAGCAGCGCTGTGCCCAGTCAGCCTATTCCAACAGCAAACAGAAGTGGGAGGCCCCTGTGTTCCTGCTCTTTTTGGAATGTGTGTGGCAGATCCACCGGCAGTTCCCCTGCTCCTTCGAGTTCAACGAGCACTTCCTCATCCTGCTCTTCGAGCACACCTATGCTTCCCAGTTTGGGACCTTCCTGGGGAACAATGAAAGTGAAAGGTTGGTAAGGGTGCTTGACTTGAATCCTTTAAATCTTGGCTGAATTTCACTAAAAGAAGGTTCCAGAATCGTGGAATGGTTTGGGTTGGAAAAACCTCTAAGATCGTCTCATTCTGTCCCCTTGCCATGGGCTTCCACTTTGCATAGCTTCCACTACCCCAGGCTGCTCCAAGCCCCATCCAGCCTGGCCAAAAAATCTCCACCCATCACCAATTTATTTACTTTCTCAGCCAGAAACTCTTCCATGAAACAATCACCAGCTGGAGTTTGGTGTGAGTCACAGCTGTGGGAAGCAGACTTGTCCATGCAGGCCTGGAGGAGGAGGCTGAGGCAGGAAAAGGCCACAGCTGACAATTCAGTCCCTCACCTGTGAGGGAGGAATGTCACTCTGTAGCCTGGTGGTCCTGGGACCCCCCTGGGAGTAGAAACAGGGTGAAGGATTGGAGCTGCCCACAGCTGCCAGAGAGGTTTGAATTCCTGTTTGGAGCTTGGCACTTCTGCCCTCAGAACTCCTGGCTCCAGTAAGGCCTTGGCTGAGGGTCTCCTGCTGGACTGGACAGGAAGGGAAAAACAGAAATGATCCTCCAAAGAAGGAATGCAGTTTAAAGCTTCCTGTAAACCCCTCTGTCCTTAAAGTAATCTGGGCTTAGAAGAGACTCTGCTGCCTTCTGCAGAGCTGCTGAACCAGTCATCTGCAAAACCAAGTTAGACTTGAAACCAATGAGCTGAAATTTGGAGGAATATTGAATGTTATGTGTAATAACCTGCCTGTCACATCTGAGCACGTCAGCCTGGGAGCACAGACTGGGGCTAAGTCTGATGTTAAGCTTGTGCTGTCTGGAGCATTCACAGGAGTGCTGAATCTCCTGCCTGGCTGGCAGTGCAATTTGCCAGTGGAAATTGAGATTCGTTGGAATCGGAGGCACAGGGATCCCTGTAACTGCTGGAGGTGGGATTGCCCAGGAAAACAGCACTGCTTGCTCTGTGTGCTCAGTTCCTTCCTGCCACCAGAGGGACCTGTCAGACGTGCCCATTCTAGCAGTGAAACAAGCTGCTTTTATGTGCTCAAGAGTTCCATTTCCATCCTTCCCTGATGACCCCTGCCCCACCTTGCAGCTCCACCTTAACACTGGAGCCCGATCCCTTTCCAAACGTGGCACTCAAACCACAGTGGGGAGGTGACTGATTCTTCACCTGGACAGCAGGAGGCCATCTTACAAGTGTTATTTCCCCATCTTTTATTCAAAACTAATTGTAATCAGCCACGCTGAGTAAATTGCTTTGGGTTTACACCCTGTGCCATGATGGTGAAGGGATTAACTTGAATTATCTAGGGGAGTAGCACATGGAAAAACTTGTGGCCTTGTCTGTGTGGTTCTAAGAAGAACCTTACAGATCCAAGTGTATAAAACTGACTGGCTTCTCTGGGTTTCTTAGGGCTAAACTGAAGCTGCCTCAGAAGACCATGTCCCTGTGGTCCTGGGTAAACAGGCCTGAAGAGCTGAGCAGGTTCCAGAACCCTCTTTATGAGGCCAACAGCCTTGTCATCTGGCCCTCTGTGGCCCCACAGAGCCTGCAGCTCTGGGAAGGTGAGCCAGGTTTGCTTTCTCTGTTACAGTCAATACCTCTTTTGTGATTTTTTTTTTGTCTGACTTCACTGCTGACCATTCTGGAGGATCCATGTGCAGTGGGTTCCCTGCTGCAGAAACTTTCCCCATGCCAGGGGTGCTGAAGAGTTCATGATACAAGCAGGCAGGTGTGGCAGGGTGGAGACTGAAAATGGAGTGTCTGATGAGTGTAGGAGGAAAAAAGAAATGAACCCCCCTCATTTTTCATTTTTCTTTTATTAATCTTTTGTAATAGGATGCTGAGCTTAGAGAGGAGGGGAGAAGCCATTTAGGGGGTGAGGGAAAGGGAAGAAAATGTGAACTGTGTGCAGCTTACTTGCGAGCTTCTGGAATGTGAACAACCTTCATGAATTCCCCCTTGTTTCAAGAACCCCTTGTGACCTGGGTGTCTCTGGGCTTCCAGGTATCTTCCTGCGCTGGAACAGACCTTCCAGATTCCTGGAGGAAGCTGAGGAAGAAAGGATCAACATTATCAAGTACAACAAGGAGCTGCAGGCCAAGGTGAACGTGCTGAGGCGGCAGCTGGCAGAGATGGAGACAGATGGGGAGGTGCAGGAGGAGGAGCCCTGAGCTGGGCTTTGCCTCAGACCTTTGCTTTCAAGAAACATGGAAAGTGCATGTTCTGCTGAGCCCTTGGGTGCAGCTGACCCTCCCACCGCTGAACCCCTCACTCCATGAACCTCCCTGCTTTTTGGGGAGGGGTTTTTGTTTTGTTTACAGAAGACACAGCTGGGCACAATGTCCCCTCTTGGCAGCTGTTCTGTCTCAGAATTGGGTACAGTGTGAGCAGAAGCTGGAACTCTTCACCTCCAACTGTGTGGATGACCAGGATGGGCCAAGAGACATGATGTCTCCACTTTATTTTAGACTTTTTCTGGTTTTGTTGAACACTCACAGATTGAAATACAGAGTTCTATAGAGATAGGTAAAGGCATTTTGTCTAGAAGCACCTTTTCTCTCCAAGAGTAAGTAAGGCAGCTTAGTTCTTTAATTTCCTAGGAAATCTAGAAATGGTTAAAATCAAATTACAGGTTCTGCCAGTCTACACGATACTCCCAGTAGCCTTCACATCTCACACTTGGGTCTTTGGGTTCAGCATTGGCTTGGGAGCAGGAAGTTAAATACCAAACCAGAGCAAGAGATTTCAGTGCAATACAGAACTGAAGGAGGGATTCTGCTGCTAATGTTTAAGCCATGACCTTCAGGTGGAATTGTCCCTCGTGGACAATGACCTCCTAAGGAGGAACAAACTTTTTTTATTCTGCCTAGAAAACAAAAAGGTTTAGTGGTTGGTGGGGGTGTCCACTTGCAGAACAGGGCTCAGAGCTGTCCCTTAAACCAGAGCCAAGCCACCTTCTTGGAAATTCCAACCCCCCTGGCTGGGTTTGGACACCTGGCCAGGTTCACAGCATTGCCAGGGTGCAAGAGAACACTTTATTTACAACTTAACAAAACACTTCTGTTGCACCTGATGTGCTTTTCCTTCTTGTGCTCTTATGCCCATCTTGTGAAACCTCAGAAGCAGAAGCTGGAAGTTCAGGTGACCTCACAGATCTGCTGCAGATGAAGGGGCCATCACACTACAAAAAAATACTAAGAGTTTAGATGATTCGTAGCTGCTAAAACGGCTTAAAGACTTTAGGGATAAGCTCTTTCCCATTAACTTTGTATTTTGTAGCTGCTCTTTCCATTTCTGTGGCTTCAATCTGCTTTTTATAAAATCAGAGTCCTCTCTTGTGATTTTTTTCCCCCCTCCTTTAAAAAGACAGGTAGGGGTAGGTCTGAAATACTCCCTGAGGCATTTTTTCAGCTTGATTCCATGGGTAGCTCCACAGGACTGAGAAAAGTTGAATTAACAGCAGCACATGTGGCTGGGATTATCCAAGAAAGAGCTTCCTGTTAGCCTGGTTCTGCTGGAATGAACAGAGCTGCAGTAGGTCAGTGGTGGGATGCCTCTGGAAACTGCTGAGCTTCCAAGTTTATGGAATGAAGCTGCCTTTATTTAAAAGTCACTTCACATAGATGTGTGAAAATGCAGGATCTGTAGTTGTAGAAGTAGCTGGGCAGGAACCTGCAAAAATCATGTAGCCGCTAAATACAGTCTAAGAAAATTCTATAACCAAGGAAATTACATAAAATTATGTTATAATGGTCAAGTGCTACCTAAATGCCTTTTGTTCAGTCCTTATTTCCTTAATTACTTCCTTCTTGCCTAAGCTCAACTTAGCCCTGAAGTCCTCTGGCTTAAAAAATAAGATCCCTTTTAAAACACTGCTCACTTAAGGCAGAAGAGTGATTCCCCCTGCTTGCAATGCCAGTTTCTTTTTAGGTTTGGAGCTTTGTTCCCTAGATCCAGTCTGACACAGGGAATGCTGCTCAGGGTGGCTGGGCATCTGTTCTGCATCACAGGGGAGGCAGAATTGGGCTGTTCCCTCCTCCAAACCTGGTGATTCTTCTGTGTACGTTGCTCATATAAGCCCTTAAAATGATTGTACACCCCTTGAAATGATGTCTTAGGGATCTGCACCTGCCTGGGTGGTGTTTCCCGACACCATTCAGAATTTCTCCATCTGAAATCCATTATCCCCAGCCAGATGGGAAGGATTCAGAAGGCACTATTTTCCCTGTAATATACATAAAACACTCCTAAAGGTTATGCAATTCCCTAACACAGTAATTATAGATTGAGCTAAATAATAGAGAAGCAGAGAGGGTTTTTTTGTATCTAATTGCCTGACTGCTCCAGCCTCTCCTGCAAACTGCAGGCATCCGAGGAAATTGGGAAACCAGCTGTGACAGCCAACAAAAGGCAGCACGTTCCCTCTGAGCTGGCATCAATTTCAGCCTCCACTTGTGCTGAGTGCACACCCAAGCACAGTGTGTGCCTTGGGAACGTGGATCCTGGGAATGACTCCTTGGGGCAGTGCTGGTGTCCTTCTGAGCAGCTCCTGCAGGTTTTTCCACCTTGTCCCTGCACAAGCTCTGTGGCACAGGCCTGGGAGGGCTGGCAGGAGATGCAGTGGGGCCAAGATGTGTGGTGGTGCAGGTTTTCCTGGGACAGGACACTTCCCAGAGCTGTCCTGCCACGCTGCTGCCGCATTCCCTTTGAACTTTTCCATTCCAGTGCCTCCCAGGCTCTGGATTCACAGCAGCTCTCTCCCGTTCTCTGCTTTGCTGCTTGTTTCCCCTGTCAAATCACATGTTTAATACCAGTGATGGGTTTGCTCCCTCAGAGGGGGATCCCTGCCCCATGACACCCAGTTTGCAGATTCCCTGTGAATTCCTGAGCTGGGGCAGTGCCCAGCTCTGGCTCCTCCCTGTGCCACTGCCTTACGCCCTCGCTGCCACTGCGCTCCTGCTCTTTTGCACACACTCTGTGTAACAAGCTGGACACGGAAAGCCCCATCTCCAAATTTTGGGGGTCAGTCCACAAAATTTGGGGAGGACACTCTGCCATTTACCAAAAAACAAGAAGGGAAAGGGAACTAACTTGCACAGTTTTCGTAAGGGAAATATGAACTACGTACCTTCAATATTTTGATTGTATCGATTAAGTCTTGAATGTGGCGCTGGTTTTGACGTGCACTATTGTCCCTGTTGCATAGGATCTAATTTAAAATTGCACTGTACAGCATTTTTGGTGTCTCATGTGTGCTTTGCTAAAGCCTTGGGCAGTGCTGTGTTTGTGTGAGGGGTGAGGTTTCTCCCAGCACTGCCTGTGTTTTGTCACAGCTGCACTGTGTGCCGTGAGCTGTGCCTGTTCACTACTGCCTGTTCAAGTGATGAGTCCACTGCTGGCCCAGCACCTGGAACTGCTATTTGGACTTGGCTGCTGCATCAGTCTTGATTTTTTTTTTTTTTTTTTTCCTGTACAATTTGGAATGCCAGGGCTGGGAGTTGTGTGCTGGTGTTAGGTATTTGCTCTCTGTGTACAGAATCCCAGCTGCTGCAGCGTGGAATTTACTGCAACAACAACAAAGTAACAAATCTGAGGAAAAAGAAGATGATGGCTCAAGGTTCAGCCATTTGGGGGGAATAAAACAGATACAAAGTGGCTGTTAACTTTGCTGTAGATATGTTGAGTGAGTAGTAGATGTGTCTGTTTAAATTAAAACAGTGAAGACTAAAAAGTTCTTTAATTACATGTCTGAATCTTCTTTATTACTGTGTCCTTTGCTTCCCACAGGAGGGATGTGGGTAGGGGTGACTTGGATTAAGCTTTTGCTTGAAATTTTAGTTCTTTTCAACTAGCTTGTGTTTTGTTTTACGGCTGAAGAGGCCCTGTGGTGTTAGAAAGGGGATGAAAGGAGAAGGGTGTGAGACCCCGAGGCTCTGATGGGTAAACAATTTGATTAGCCAAGTATGGTATTGATCTTTTTATCCTGGTATTGATCTCTCCAAAGGAAGAAGGGCAGGGGTGCTCACAGGGAGAGGGTTTTGGAGTAAAGCAAAGCCTTGCAAGAAGGTGGATGGTCAATGGACAAGGGGGAGTGGTTTTAAACAAAACCAGGACAGATATAGATGAGATATTAAGAATAAATTCTTTCCTGGGTGAGGATGGTGAGGCCCTGGCACAGGGTTCCCAGAGAAGCTGTGGCTGCCCCTGGATCCCTGGAAGTGTCCAAGGCCAGGTTGGACACAGCTTGGAGCAGCTTGGGATAGTGGAAGGTGTTCCTGCCCATGGCAGGAAGGTGGAATGGGATGATCTTCAAGGTCCCTTCCAACCCAACCCATCCTGTGACTCTGAAGTCCATCAGGGGCTGGGGTCACAATTTCCTGCTGGTTTGAAGGCAGGGGAACACAAAAAGGACTAAGAGCTCCTGGGAAGTGGAGGCTGGGAACTGTGGGAGCTCCTGGATCTCTCCTGGCTAGTGAGTCAGGGGGCTGGGAACTGCTGGGCTGTCTGCTTCCCTTGATGAGTTTCTGTGGGTTTTGGGGTTGGAGCAGATGGAGGCTGGGGGTCTTTGTGCTACCCTGCAGCCTGTGCAGCCCATGAGATAACACCAGGGACAGGTGCTGAAGGTTTTGATGGGAAAAGATTGACATTCAGCCACTATTTATGCCAAAAGTCCCAGCTGAAACAGAGTAGGTCTGTTCTAAAATACTTTTAGCAGTGATCAGGCAGTCTGATTTGGGCTAAACTTGATTTTTGGTGGGTGGGAGAAGAAAATAACTAAAGAATCCCTGAATGGTTTGGGTTGGAAAGGACCTTAAAGCTCATCCAGTTCCACCCCCTGCCATGGGCAGGGACACCTTCCAATATCCCAGGCTGCTCCAGTCTTATCCAGCCTGACCTTGGACACATCCAGGGACGGAAAATCCATCTGAACAAGTGTCGAATTTTTTCTTTAACCTTTTCTTGAGTCTGTTGGATTTTTCTCTTGGAAATCCCAAGTGGTTTTGCCCAGTGCCATTGTAGGAGTCTCTTCCATGCTGCCCATTTTTCCCCCAGGCAGTGAGAGGGGAAACAATGAGGAGGAATTCCCATAGCACTGGATGGAGCTCGGGATGCTGGGCTGGCCTGGGCTGCTCACAGCTCCCCCTGCCCTGGAAATGTCACCACAAGCCCCTGGCATTTGTCTTTCAGAGCTGAGCTGATGATCCTCTGATGTTCTCTTGGGAGGGTGTTGCTGATGGCTTTGGATGCTTTATCTGATGCTGCAGGTCAGCTCATGGAGGGTTTGGTCTTAAAGCTCCAAATCTGCTCCCTCAGGTTCTTAAAATACTGGCAGATAACCTGGGCACTGCACAGATGTAGTCACACCACTAAAAACCACTGTAGTTGCTAAAATAATGTGTTTTTTGGCTTGGTCAGTCGGTTGTAACCCTTTACATGACCAGTTTGCACATCCCAGTTGGTACTGGTTCTGTCTGGGGGATGGTTTCAGGTTTGAAAGGTGGAGCCTGAGGTCACTGTGTGAAGGAAAAAGGCTCTTTTGGCAAGGGGCTCATTCAAAGGTACAAGAGATTAAAAAAAAAATCTGCTTCCTGCTGTTCTTTGCTGACATGGAAAACATTTGTTGGGATGTCCCAGCAAGGTAAATGCAGCATTTCTACAGGGAATTTTCTGGGTTTGGCTTGTAGGTACTTGGTGGAACAAAATAAAACCTTAATGGCAGGAATAAAAGTTGTTCCAGTGTTCAGGTTGGTTTGTTTTTTGGTTTTTTGTTGTTTGTTTGTTTTTTTTTTTAACAGAGAACTTAGCTTTTTTTGTACTGTGCTCCATTTTTTGGTGTCCAACTTGAACACTTCCAGGGATGGGGCAGACACATCCATCAGTTGTTTTGGGGACAAAGCAGGAATTTGTGCTACAGTGGGGTAAATACAGGGCTCTGCTTTCTATACTTCCCTCATGGAATAAAAACACAAAAAACCCACAAACCTGTGCCTTTCTGGGAAAAAGATTTCCTTCCAGAGATCCCTACAGGACACTTGTGCAACATGAAGCACATGGAGTGTCCTGGCTGTGCTGCCAGCAGTTGGCAATGCTGTCATTTCACAATGGGGAAGGCTGTGGCAATCCTGAATTAAAATTCTGTCCTGCCCTCCCCCTCTCTTGTGCTGGTCCAGCTGTTTGTGGCTCCACGTGGCACATGGGATTGGAGAAATGCATGGAGAAGTGACACAGCCAGGAGGGAAGAGCCCTGCAGGCTGAGTCAGCAGCTGGGGTGTTAAACGTGGCATGGAGGCTTGGAGTAAATGAAGTCACAGGGAGGATTTGTAAAGTGAAAATCCCCATGGAGCAGCTGGGGAGAGTCCAGAGGAGGCCAAGGAGATGCTCCAAGGGCTGGAGCCAGGCTGGGAGAGCTGGGGGTGCTCACCTGGAGAAGAGAAGGGATCCAGGGAGAGCTCAGAGCCCCTGTCAGGGCCTAAAGGACTTCCAGGAGAGCTGGAGAGGGACTTGGGACAAGGCATGGAGGGACAGGACACAAGGAATGGCTTCCCACTGCCAGAGGGCAGGGATGGATGGGATATTGGGAAGGACTTCCTGGCTGTGAGGGTGCTGAGGCCCTGGCACAGGGTGCCCAGAGAAGCTGTGAGCTAAAAGCAGGAGAGGAGAGCAGCCACACCTTGATCCTTTCCCCAGTGCCACGTTCCAGGAACGCTGCACTGAGCACCTCTGGGATTGTCAGAGGGACCAAAGGCAGCTGCTCTGCACCAGCCCCACACTGTGGGCAGAGCTTTGTCACCTGCAGAGCGGGGAGCCAAAGGGACAGCACATCCCTGATGTGTCTCCACACATCCTCAGCTCCTTGTCCTGAGCTCTCCAAGCACCGTGGGTGGGGAGGGTTTGCAGGTTCAGCAGGGCAGAGGGCAGAGCAGAGACCACAAAACCCCCGTGTGTGGGAGGGGGTGGCAGGGAGATCAAGCCCCAGGCTCTGGGAGAGGCTGCTGCAGAAAGCTTTGAAGGAGCAGCACTTCTGGATGTGGATCCATGGCCAGGGGGAGAAAGAAGGCCGTGGTGGTGAGTGGGGAGAGTGACAAGAACACTCGTGGAGCCTCTGGAGGGATGGCACCATGCTGCCTCTGAGAGGAAGGGTGTTGGAATGTCTCCTGCTTTCTTTCCCTTGATTGGTGTTTCCAATATTCCTCCATTATCCTGTTTCTCAACCTCAGGCTGGCTTTTTGTGTTTGCAGTCCTTTGGACATGGATTTATATTTAAAAAATACTACAGGTCAGGAAAAATACCAAAAATCAGGTGATAAACCAACCCACAAAACCTTAAAATCCAGATACATGAAAAATATAGAAGATATGAACTTCTCAGTAGCCTGTGACCCTCCCTCTCTCCTTGGAGCACTTTTGGGGGCATCTGTTGACATGCATGGAGATTCTGTCAGCAGGGTTGGCACAGGCTGCCCATGGAAGCAGTGGAATTATTCCCCTTGGAAGTATCCCAAAGGTGTGTGGATGTGACACTTGGGGGCATGGTTTAGTGGTGGATTTGGCAGTGCTGGGAAATGGTTGGACTTGATGATCTTAAAGGGCTTTTCCAATTTAAATAATCTCAGGATACACATGAGTGAGGACTGTCACAAAACCACATAATGGCTTGGGCAGGAGGGGACAATAAAGCTGGTCTGATTTCACCCCCTGCCATGGACAGGAGCATCTCCCACTATCCCAGGTTGCTCCAAGCCCTGTCCAACCTGACCTAGTGAGCTGCAAGTCTGTGCTGCCCACAGAGAAAGACACCCAAGGTGTCTTTGCTGCCCACAGGGGGGTTCATCAGGTGGGAGTGTTGGCCTCAGCTGCTGTTGGAATAGACCTTCCACACTGCTCAGATGCCATCACCCCACTGGGGTGAAATTTTCTCCCTTTTTGGATTTTGTGCCTTCCCTAATTGATGTTTTTCCTCTTGTCCCCTTGAGCTGCTGCCTATCACATCCTGACAATCCAGCATCTGACCTCAGTTTTACCTTCCTTATCTCACAGGACTCTGTGCTCTTTCTCACAAGCTGGCAGCCTCCTGGGCTCAGAGAGGAGGGTTTTCCAGCTGGGCTCTATCTGGGAGGCCTTGGGTTGCAGCTGAACCTGGAGGATCAGGCAGTTCAGGGCCAGCTTTCCTGGACACTCCATTTTGCTGATTTTGTGCCAGTTTAGTGCTGCAGGTGCTTGGCTCAGTGCTGGAGGAAGGAACTGGTTCCTGGAATCACTCCTGCTTCCCTGTCAGTCTGGGGGCTCTGCCATCCTGAAATGATCTGAGAGAAGCTTTACTTTGTGTCTTGGGATGGGAATGGAGCTGGGGAAGGGGCTGGAGCACCAGGAGGGAGCTGGGAAAGGGGCTCAGCCTGGAGAAAAGGAGGCTCAGGGGGGACCTTGTGGCTCTGCACAACTCCCTGACAGGAGGGGACAGCTGGGAGTGTCGGGCTCTGCTCCCAGGGAACAGGGACAGGATGAGAGAAAACGGCCTCAAGCTCTGCCAGGGGAGGTTCAGGTTGACATCAGGAGGAATTTCTCCATGGAAAGGGTGGTCAGAATGGGCTGCTCAGAGAGGTTTAGAATCCCCATCCCTAGAGGTGTCCAAGGAATGACTGGATGTGGCACTCAGTGCTCTGGGCTGGTGAAAGGTGGGAATGGGTCACAGGTTGGACTCGATGACCCTGGGTGTCTTTTCCAGCCTAAATAATTCTGTGATTTACATTGAGTCATGTGATCAGATACAGTGACACCACCAGTGCTCCATGCACTCCCCTTCCTGAGCAGAAAAATCCCTTTTGCTCAACTTCTCATCCATGTCAGGGCTCTGGGAACTGCAGAGCTCTCTTGTTCCCTCCGCAGAATTCCAGGTGAGCTCTGTTTGCCCTCCCTGCAAGGCTGGATCCACAGTGCCCTTGTGAGAGCAGCCATGGAGTCCTGCTGGAGGCTCTGACTTTCCTTGCATTTGGTGCAGATTCCTCAGACTGGAGCAGGGATTGCTGAGGTCATGCTATGATTCAGGTCTAGGGTACACTGGCCTGGAATCACAGGATGGGTAAGGTGTGAAAGGACCACAGAAATCATTTCACTGTGACAAATCCTTCCCTCCGAGGGTGGGGAGGCCCTGGCACAGGTCCCCAGAGAAGCTGTGGCTGCTCCTGGATTCCTGGAAGTGTCCAAGGCCAGGCTGGACAGGGCTTGGAGCAACCTGGGATAGTGGAAGTTGTCCCTGCCCATGGCAGGAGGTGAAATGAGATGACCTTCAAGCTCCCTTCCAACCCAAACCCTTCCATGATTCCATGTAGTCCAACCTGGCTGCTGGTGGCTTTGAGATACCCCACAGGATTCAGTGACCCTTTAATTTGATCTGTTTTTGGAAGCTTCTGCCCAGTCTGTAGCAGGTGGATCAATTCTGCTGACACTCCCACATCTTGGCCTCCCCAGGGACTTTAAATGAGTTTTTTTTCCCAGGCTCTGCAGTGGAACAAGAGGGTTCTCTGTGTTTCTTTTCCTCCTGAAGCTTTCCCTCTTTTCAAGAGAGACATCTGCTCTGGTCAATGGTACTTACAGGCCTTTCAAACTCAATCAGGCACTTGAGAGCAGGGAGCTGTGAGCGCTCAGCTTCCCAGCCAGCAAAGCATTTTCCCTTCTGCAGCTCCCACAAGACCAGGCTTTTCCAAGACTTTTTTTAATAACTGACCATGTGTCAGTGTCTGGAATGTTTGGAAATAACAGCCATTCCTGCTCTGTTTGCTCTCTGAACAATTTCATTCAGCAGTTTTTAAGAGGGAGAAAAATAAAAATAAAGAAAAAATAATCAACCTGAACTGACTCAAATCTTAGATCTTATATCCATAACAAATACCAGGGATTTCTATTTTTTTTTTTTTGTGTGTGTTTGTTTTTAGTTTTGGTTGTTTTGTTGTTTGTTTTTTGGTTTTTTATTTGAGTTTTTGTGGTTTTGTTTTGGTTTTTGTGCATTTTGTTTTGGTGGGGTTTTTTGATGGTTTTTTTTTTTTTTTTAGGTTTGACAATGAAACCATTCCTGCATTTGAAATGGTGGAACCTGAGTGTGTTTCCCCTTTGTGGAGGTGCAGCTCGGGGCACAGGGGTTTTGTAGGGTCTCCTTGTGCCCAGCTGGGCAGGAGGGATGGGATTAATCGCTGTCAGATGCGGTTGGCTCTGCCTCTGATCTCAGGCTGGGGATATCTCTGTGTGCAGAGCAGTGTTGGGTTTTGCTTAGCAGAGCTCTGGGAAAGGTTTTCTCCTCTCAGGAAATTGCTTTAATGTTCATCTTTGTCCTGAATGAAAATGATGACCTAAATATGTCTATTTTTCTGTATGACATTTTTTTTTCTTGATTCAGTTAAGCTCCTCTGAGTGTTTCCTGTGCCTTTAACAAAAACATTTTAATATTTCAGGATTCCTTTTTGGGCTGCTGAGCTAAAGGTTCCAGCTCACTGAGCTGTGTGCTCACAGGGGCCTGGGATACTTTACATGTCACATTTTCATGCTCTGGGCTCCTTCTCAAGAGCTTCCAGGGGACACTGAGCTGAGCTGGCTCCATGCAGGCGTGTAAGGAGGACCAGGCTGGTCAGAGCAAAGGCACCAGCATGTCCATGCTTGATCTGCAGCATCCACAATCCATGGATATTAAAGCAGAAAATGTAGGGAATGGGACCAAAGCAGCCTGGTCTGGTGGGAGGTGACCCTGCCCATGGGGGTGGAACAAGGTGAGCTTTAAGGTCCTTCCCAAGCCAAACCATTCCAGGGTTCCAGGGATTTCTGACTGTGAGTTGTGAGTTCTGATTTTGATATAAGACAGAATAATTTAAGCAAAACCCCCTTTTTGTCCCCAAGGACAATTTTTTCTTTGCTGAGCTTGCTCTTTTTGCAGATGGAAAATTCCCAGCCCGTGTGAGTTGGCAAGCTCTGGTTTTCAGCTAAAGCAGATGCTGATGAATGTTTATATCCTGCTCCAACAAAAACTGTGAATAAACTGGGAGCTAAAGGCAGGAGGCATTTCCCTTCCCCATTCCAACAGTCCTCATGTTGCCAGTGGGGGGTGGGTGAAAAAAATGTCAATTACAGTTCAGTCTGCAGGAATATGACAGCAAAATTTAATAGAATGCAATTCCAGCTCTCTCGCCTGTCCTACAGGGCACTTCCCTGTAAATTCAGGAAGAATTTTTTCATGGAAAGGGTTGTTAAGCATTGGAGGGAGCTCCCCAAGGAGGTGGTGGAGTTCCCATCTCTGGAGATGGCCAAGGGATGACTAGAGGTGGCACTCAGTGCCCTGGGCTGGTGACAAGGTGGGGATTGGTCACAGGTTGGACTCAGTGGTCTCAGAGGCCTTTTCCAACCTTAATGATTCTATGAAATGAAGAAAGATACAGAAAAGCTGAGCTGCAGCACCCACTACCTGAGAAATGTCATGTGAGAAGGAGAAACAACTTGCCTTTATTTCAGGCAGAGGACTCTTAAACTTCAAGAGCAAAGTCTGTAGCCTCACCACACTAAATTCCAGTGATTATCTAATAGCATTCGATGGAAAATGGAATTCTCCAAAGCCTGTGCCTCTCCCCGGTTTGTAACACGATGCCTAATTCCCTCCAGCAAAGGCAAGGAATTCTTAAGCTGATTTTTCAGCCCTGCTGTGGCTGCTCTGCTCCCTCACAGCTGTGAGAGGCTGGGGAGGCTGTGGGAAAGGTGCTGCCTGTTCCTGGAGGCATCCAGAATGCTCCCAGCACTTGATAAATGACTTCACAGCTGTGGTAGCAGCTCTGTTTTGCAGAGGTGGCCAGTTTAGATTTAATTTTAAGGGCATCTCAACTTCTCTGCTCCAAAGTCTCCCCCTGAGGTTTTCTGCTTTATTTTAGAGTGGTTTTTTGAGGTTAATTGAAAAAAGTACTTCAGGGATGGGAGGTTTAGGTCTGTGAGACCTTGCAGATTTCATGAATATGTTTTTAGCAAGTTTTTCTCAGGTTGTGTCATTACATTCTTCAATGTAATCCAGTGGTTCCCTGGACCATTAGGAATTACAGACTTTCAGTACCTGAAGGGGGTTCCAAGAAGGCTGGAGAGGGATTTTCACAAGGACATGGAGTGGTAGGACAAGGTGGAATGGCCTTAAAATGGAAGAGGGGAGACTTAGATGAGATACTGGAGGAAAATATCTCGGTTGTGAGACCCTGGCATGGGTTTCTCAGAGAAGCTGTGGCTGCCCCATCCCTGGAAATATTCAAGGCCAGGTTCAATGAGGCTTGGAGCAAACTGGGATAGTGGAAGATGTGCCTGCCCATGGCAGGGTGTGGAACTGGATGGATTTTAAGGTCTCTCCAAACCCAAATAATTCTGTGATTTCCCACTGAGCAGTTGTGTCTCTATCCCACATTTCACAGGGATTGAGCCCCTGACAGGGAAGATTTATGTAACATTATCAGATGAAACCTGAGTCCTCTTCATAAACTATTTATTCTCCAAAGTCTCATTAACCAATGTGCTCAGTAAAGAGAATTAGGAAAGTGTTTTTTCGCTGGTCACAGGGTTTTTCTTCTCTTCCTTTTTCTGGGCAGAAAATGACCCTGATGATCCATCACCTCCATTTTCCAGTGAACTCTTTTAGGAGTATTCAGTGTTTCAAGGCTGATTCCTGGTGTTCCATGGGTTTCCATCTCTTGGACAGATGGAGGTGAATCACAGAATATCCCACAAGGATCTCTGAAGCCCAATTCCAAAGGAGGGTGGTGATCTTCCACTGTTCTTTGTGGTGTGAGATAAATTTGATGTGAGGCTTTGTCTGGATTTTTAACCAGCTTGGTTTTCACAAAGTACATTCCTTAACCCTTATTTCGCAACATCTGCTCACCTCAGAGCCTTGAATGAGCTTGTTTCCACACAGGTTTGTGCTGTTCAGAAGCACACAGACCTTTGGGAAGGCAGGCCAGGATTTACAGGGCAGGGAAGGCTTACAGTGAGCAGACTGTCTCCTCCTGGCCTGAGAGTGTTTGATGTGCTGCTCCTACTTAGTCTGGTAATTCATCCTCAACATTATCTGCACTAATTATGCATCTTCTTTCCACTGCCTGCTTGAAATGAATCCCTGTGTGGAAACTTGCACTGTTGGGGCCAGTAAGGAAGGAGGAAAAATGGATTCTGTTTACACTCCATACCCCATTAGTGAATCCACCCCTACAATAGCAGCTGCTGAGGGTTTATAGCATTTCCTTCTGCTTTGTTTCTGCCTGTGGTGACTCATGTTTGTTTCAGGGTGAATGGCTCTGGCTTTTTATGACCAAGCTCTGAAAGGCAGAAAGATTCTTTGGGTTGTTTCTGCTCAGAGACTTCCATGTGGTTTTGCCAATGTGCTACAGGAGTGATGATGGAAAACTGGGAAATTGTCACAGACTGGTTTGTGTTGGAAAGATCTTAAAGCTCATCAAGTTCCAGCCCCTGCCATGGGTAGGGGCACCTTCCAGGTTGCTCAGAGCCCCATCCAAACTGGCCTTGTCAGCAAAAGAGAATTGAAAGTCATTTTAAATTACAGAACTGCCCCTTGTGAGCTCCCTGTATCCACTCTGAGCTATGAAATTCCTGCTTAAGGGCAAGTGACAACTGCTGTGTCTTCTTCAGCAGCATCAGAGCCTCTCTGCAGGCAGATGTTTATGAGGGGTAAGACCCAGGGCCTGATTTTATTCTTCAAATTCCCTCCTTTCTGTCAGTGATCTCAAATCACTTATATTTGTGATGCACCCTTCATCCTTTCTGTTTGCTAACATGGGAGACTGCAAGGCAGTGGATGAACAAGTAATACAGGAAAGTCTTCAGGGAACAAAGGAGCAGTTTCCTTCCCAAAAATAACAATATCTCTGTCTGGGCTCTAGGAATTCCTCTTGGCTGGTGGCACTTCAGGCTGGGGCTTCTTGAGGATTGTGTAACCTCAGAATTTGTATCCCTGACCTTTTTGTACATTGCCAGGATAAACCACTCATTATTTTACATCTTTACTGGAGAGGCAGCAAGCAAAGGGGAGAGATTCAGGTGCTGAATCTGAAGAGGAAAGTTTTGTGAGGCTCTCTCTCTGCCCTCAGACAGGAGCCACTGAACACACATCTCTGCTGATGGTTCCTGCCTAACCTGCTCCTAAATCTCTCAGCAACACAAACATTTTCCTCCCCAAGGAATCTTTTCCAGGACTTCCTAAAGCTTAAGGTTTTCCTAAGGACTAATCTGGCTACTATTGGAGCACCTGCCTTCAAGGTTGATTTATTTGGAGGTTTTTCTTGTTGTGGTGATGGTGCTCTGTGCTATAAGATTGGCCCCCTGTCCCCCTCAGCCACTTCTGCTCTTCACAGGTCTCTTTTCTTTTTTCTCTTTTCTTTTTTCTTTTTTCTTTTTTCTTTTTTCTTTTTTCTTTTTTCTTTTTTCTTTTTTTTTTCTTTCTTTTTTCTTTTTTCTTTTTTTTTTTTTTTTGATAACTCTTGTTGCTGTGGGCTGTCCTTAATTGTGTTTCATCTGTCTTTAACACCTGGATGTGCCCTGGTCTTGTTGACAAGGTGGGGATTGGTCAAAGGTCGGACTCAGTGATCTTGAAGGTCTTTTCCAACCTTAATCATTCTGTGAGTGTAAAACCAATCACCATGAGGGTGGAAATTAAGATTGTGGACATAAAGGAAACCAGATCCTTTATCTGCCATCAGTGCATGAGCAGTATTGGGGTCTCCTGTCCGGTGGTCACAGAAAAAAATGTTAATTTTAAGAAAGCAGCAGCACAGACTTATCTGGGGGGCACTGAGGGTTTGATCCTGGTCCATTACGGTGCAAGATGCCAGGAGACCCCTTTGCACAGGGAAATGTGGCTGCAGCCACTGCTGTCCCCAGGCTGCGAGCACCCAGTAGGAGTTAACCCTGCTGAGAAGCTCCTTTCAGGCAGGGATCTCACACCCAGTGTGGAACAGCCAGGTGGAAGATACTGCAAGCAAAGACTTCCCTCATTCCCAGCCTACCTGGAGGGGGAACACCTGTGTTTTCCCTTTGCAGGAGCTCACAGGTAGGGGAATGAGGCCAGGAGAATGTGTTGAAAAGCAAGGCATCTGTGGCTCACACAGTGCTTTCACCCCTTATTAAAAAAAAAAAAAAAAAAAAAAAAAAACAAACCAAATCTAATTGAAACAAAGATCATCAAGTGTGTTCTTTTAATTAAAGAGAATGACTTCTAAATAAAATCTTCCCTTTTTTCCTTCTCCAAGCAGGCAGCAATGCAGTGTGACACATGTTTGGGTGCAAAAGCAACGCTTTCACTCACAGAGGGAAGATGAGCCCTGACTGTGATCAGTGTGAGGTTGTCCTGGGCTGCCAACACGATGTGACACCTCCCTGTGCCCGGGCACAGCCCGTGTCACATCTGCTGGGCATGACAAGTGTCAGGGTCAAAGCAGTTCAGCACCACAGGGAGAAGATGTTTCTTCTTTTCACATCCTGTGTGGCTGAGCTGTCACTGAGGCCCAGCTCATTGTCCCTGTTTTGTGTCTCTTTGTGGCTGCTGTGGCACATGTGGGACACAGCAGGAGATCCTTTCAGGAACTGAAACTTTGCTTGGGTCTGAGGGACAGAGAGACACACAAAATCCAGGCAAAATTCCATTTCCTTACTAATCTATCTCTGAGCAGCAGCAAAGGCTTGTGGAAAAACCATAGGAAAAAGGACCTGCTATAGATTTGTAGGCTCCCTTGCAATGGGGAAGCTGGAGAAGGGGTCCTTCTTCAGGAACTGTAGTGATAAGATAAGGAGTAATGGGGTTAAACTGAAAGAGGAGAAATTTAGGTGAGATATGAACAGAATTGTTCCCTGTGAGGGTGGTGAGGCCCTGGCACAGGTTGCCCAGAAAAGCTGTGGCTGCCCCTGGATCCCTGGAAGTGACCAGGTTGGAAGGGCTCGGAGCAAAATGGGATAGTGGAAGGTATCCCAGCCTGTGGAAGGGGTGGAACAAGATGAGCTTTAATGGGACTTCCCACCTAAACCACTCCGTGATTCTAGGAACTGTGGTGGATCCCTGCCTTTCTCAAGTGACCACAGCTCAGTGGGGCTCTCTAGGTTCGCCCAAGCAGGGAATCTGGTCCAGGAATTATATGCTGCCACCTTTCCAGTGTGTCCTGGAAGCAGTTCCTGCAGGAAACCTCCAGTTCCCTCTGATTCCCGTGTCTGGTTCAGTCCATGTGCTCAAGGGCTGTTGTGCAGCATCCACATTCCTGGTCAGGACTGCAGCTCATCCCAGAATCCCAAGTTGCGTCAGGTTGGAAAGGACCACTGGAGGTCATCTGGTGCCACCTCCCTGCTCCAGCAGGGCCATTCCAGAGCACAAAGCACAAGGTTGTGTCCAGATCATTCTGGAATATCCCCAGTGAGGAGACTCCACTCCCTCTCTGGACAATCTGTTCAGGGCTTCATCACTGCACAGGGAAAAAGTTCTTCCTCATATCCAGGTGGAACTTCCTGGGGTTCAGTTCCTGCCCATTTCTTTTCTCCTGTTGCTGGGCCCCCCCCCAGAGCAGAGCCTGGTCCCTGCTCTGAGCCTTCCCTGCAGACAGAAGGGAAGATATCCCCTCAGGAATAAATAAAGTATTGGATATTTGCCTTTTTCTGTGGAAGAAGATGAAAAAGCAAAAGCTGGAAAGTGTTTTAGCTCCTGTCTTCCCCACTGTGAACAGTTTAAGACCTGTTTATGGGCAAAAATTAGGCAAGATGGAAATACCATTATCTACAGAACACCATGAAATTCAACAGACCAGAAAAGATAGGCAGTGTTTTAAAAAATATGTTTAAATGTGAGCTCCATGTCAAAGGAGGAGGTTGGTTTACCTTCAGCAGCACCTTCAAATACAAAGTACTGCTCAGAGGGAGCATAAACATGATTCTAGCACAAGTAGTCTTTAAAATAGAGAATAGAGGCTGATAAGCTGAACACCACATAAAAATGACTCCATTGTGTGAATATCAAATGGGTCCAGCAAACAGAAATGACCCGTGCTTCACAAATATAATTACTGCACTTGGCTCCCTCGTGGCTCAGTGCCCTGCTTATAATAAATGGCCTTGAAAAACAGCATTTTTATAGAGTGGTTGGTTTGCTGAGCTCCTCTGCTCCTTGCTGTGCTGAGGCAGGAATTGCTCATCACTCAGGGAACCCATCTCAGAACATAAAAGCAACCCCAGCAAATCAAGGCAATATCCTCCTAATCCTGCTCCTTTGTTTCCAGCAGCAGCTTTTTCCCCACAGTGCTCTCACAGACTCTGGGATCTACAGCTGAAGGACTTTCTGAACCAGACACTGTCACTGCACATCCAGGGGATTTACAGTCACTCGTCATTAATGTTTTTCTCCTCCACAAACTCATCCATGTGCTTTAGAAACTCAGGTAAGCTTGTGCCATCCACACTGGATAATATCCCTGCTCCATCTATAATTTCCTGCCCTCTAATTACATGTAGCTAAGCTGCTACATAACAATCCCAGCCTGTCTGCCAAGGGGTGGAATTTGTAAGCAGGAGGGAATGAGGGGGGAAAAAAGGCTTATAAACACCTCTGTGGCAAGATAATCTTATCTCAAATCCTTTGTTCTTCCAGATTGCTCAGGGAGTTAATGTTTGTGGTTATGAAATATAGATGTGTTTGGAATAAGGTGAGGGGGGAAAAGTAATAATGTTGTTTGCTGGAGAAGGAATCCAGAGGAGAAGGATCTGGAAGCTCTTTGTACAAGTGCTGCTGGGAATGAGAAGACTTGTCAGGACCAGCTCAGGGAAAGGAGGATTTGATCAGCTTCTGTCTGAAGAGATGCTGGATCAAATTGAGAGATCAAATCGCTGGTCCATCAAACATGGAATTCTGCTTGCCAGCAGTTTGTCACTTTGTCCTTCAGAGGACATCCCACTGCCCCAACCCTCCAGGGCTCCCCTGAGAAGGGCAGCAATGCACAAGCCTCCCCTGTGCTGTCAGAAGTCACCCACTCCCTCAGCCAGAAACAGCAAGAGAATCTGGATGGCCCTCAAGGTCCCTTCCAGCTCTAATACTCCCAAAATTCTATGGTTCTATCCTTGATTTAGGAATGGGATTCCCATATCCAGCCCTGCTTCTGAGGCTGCAAAACCCCATCACACCAGGACTCTGCTTGGAGATTTAGAAAGTGTGACATGGGATCAGATTTAACTTCAAATACTTTGTACAAACTGCTCCGGGCCCTCTAATCCCTCCTGGCTGCTCATTAAGAACTCTCTTAATAACTTCCTGCTCCATGCAGCCTTACTGGATGTTTAAGAAATCGGGCAGTGCCTGGACTGCACCAAACCATGACGTGTTTCTGGATTTCTGCAGTTTTGGGCCAAGTAAGGCCCCTCTTTAGAAGGATTCTTGGGTGGGAAATTTGCAACTTTGTCCTTCCTGCCTCCATACAGTCTTGGGATGGAAGGGATATTAAAGGCCATCCAGTTCCAACCCCCTGCCATGGGCAGGAACACCTTCCAGCACCCCAGGTTGCTCCAAACCCTGTCCAGCCCAGCCTTGAACACTTCCAGGGATGGGGAAGTCACACCTTTCCTGACAGGCTGCCACTGGGAGCTGCAGGGACTTCAAATGAAGGATAATTCCCCAGAAAGGAGAAATGAAAAGGTAGAATTTGCAAGCAAGAAGCACAGCTCCAAAACCTGAGCAGAAATAGCTCGGAAGGACGTGGGAAAATGTAGGACTGCATTTGTCACCTCACAGAGCACATTCCTGTGCTTGGGATCCAAAAATGCTGAATGTGGGTTCATAACCCACCAGACATTTAGCTTCTCTTCATTCAAAAAGAATGTGCTCATTCCAGCACACTTGCCCTCTAGAGAATCGTCAAGTTCCCAAACAGCATAAACAGAAATGCATCCAATGGAGAGTGCCATCCTATTCCAGTTCAATATACCTGATATCAAGAGAATTTTCCCTTTCTAAGGCTACTTCAGTTATCCCTTGTGGAGTCCAGCAGAATTGGGGTGTCACCTCACCCCAGCAGGCTCCTTGCTGTGCACATGCAGCTCCACCAACTTTATTCTCTTCATGGCCTCCCGCTTTAAAAAAAGTACTGATGGGATGAGTTTTCTTCTGAGAACAGCTACACCCATCTCCTGCACACAGTCAGCCAGCAGGCTCTGTCCTGTGATATGATAAAGGCTGCCCAGGAGTTCGATGAGCAGCTGTGAGTGTGGGTGCTGATAGGAGGGTGGATCTCCAGTTTTGGGGCACTGTGCCACATCTCAGCTGTGCAGAGAGCACAGACACAATGATTCCCACAGTCCCTGTCCCAGCAAAGAGCCACTTGGCTGAGCAAGTGGTGGTTTCTGCATCTAAGATCAACCAGTTGGCTCATTCTGCTGGGCTGAAGGCATTTAGGACTTGGCCGTATACTTGAGGCACTGACCTTGATGGGAAAGGGGACAATATCTTCTTCTACTGAACTTTTAGGAAGCAGTGTAAAACCTGTGACCTCAGTAAGAGCAGGAACACTAAAAAGCAGAGTCTAAGCAAGGGAGGGTGAGTTTTAGCAGCTGTTCATGTAGAACAGCCACTGGAAGGATGCAAAGGCAGCAGAGGAAATTTGAAATGCAGAGGTGATTTTTAGCAACACAAAGATCATTCGGGTACTACATCCCTCTCTTGATGTCTGGGCAGTCAAGGAGCTAGTGGTACAACCTAGGAGAGACAATTGCACTGGTGTGTGGTATTTGCTGGGTCCCCAGGACAAAGGAAGAATTGAGAATCTGACTCCATGTTCTTAGAAGGCTATTATATTATATTACATTACATTATATATTATATTATATTATATTATATTATATTATATTATATTATATTATATTATATTATATTATATTAT
>JAYDZK010000169.1:110161289-110171620 GCA_034509185.1 Euphonia xanthogaster | reverse complement strand
ATCCCTGGAAGTGTCCAAGGCCAGGTTGGATGGGGCTTGGAGCACCCTGGGATAGTGGAAGGTGTCCCTGCCCATGGCATGGAGTGGAACTGGGTCGTTTTTGTTTTCTTCCAACCCAACCTGTTCTGAGATTCTATGAAAAGTTTTTTCCATGTCCAAGCTTGGTGTCAGAGAAACATCTTACCCAGGATTCTTCTTTAAACTCAAAGAAGCTGCTCAAAGAATGATTTTGAAGAAGTGGGAAGGTGGAGGATTCTACATCCTCACACATTGAGCCCAGGCCAAAAAGCTGCTTTGCTTTATCACATCCTCTCTCCCCTGCGCCCTGGATTTTGAGTACCTTGTGCATGATGACATCAGCAGGGGTTGATGATTCAAAACTCTCCCAGTACAGGATTTTGTTTGGATATTTGATTGTTTTATATTTTCAAAAGAAAATTATAGTTATGCACAATTGGGATACACTCATTTATGTGAAAGCAGCTCTCCCCTCTCCAGATGTGTTGTTATTTTCATGGAATCACAGAATCATGGAATCATACAATAAGCAGGAGGAATGGAAGACAGGAAGAGAGAGAGAGAGGAAAAAGCTTCTTGAAATAAATATCAATTAATTCCCAATAATGGGAATGGGAAGTGGTGGGATGGGAACCAAATCTCTCCCAGGAAGGTCAAATTCAGGCAGGGACCACAGCAAGTTGTTCTGCTGGGACAGGATACATGGGACCAGCATTGATTTTTAATTTTTTTTTCCCAAAGATCTCCCAAAAACTGGCCATTCCCCTTTTTTCTCCCCCAGTCTCTCATGCTACAGGTATTTTGCAGCCTTCTTCCCAAGGAAATGAAGCATTACACACCTGAGTGTTATTCCATTTACTCATCAGCCCTTCCCTAACAATGCTTGCACCCGAGGATTTACTTCACTGAGAGGCAGAGAAACAAAAAAAATGCCAAATATATGGGAAATTTGAGGCAGGAGCAGCTGGAGGGAGTGAGAGAGATGCCCTGGGGTGAGCTGAACCCCATATCAGACGCAAGAGAAGCCCCACCCTGGCACAGCTGACTCCCAGGTCTCTCTCCCACTCGTGGTTACTTCCAGCCCAAAATGTGGGCTCGTCTTGCCATCTGCTGGTGCAATCTGGAGCCCGTCAGAGGAGCAGGACTGGAGCACAGAGGACACCCAGGACAAGGACAAGGGGAGGGCTGAGCCCTGTATTGTTGTTGTCACCCTCAGAGGGGACAAGCCTGGTCAAGAAGAGACCAAGCATTGCATTGCAAGGTAATTTTTTTTGTTTTCCAGAAGGATTTCCTTGCTCCTGGAGCTACTAATTCCTCTTTAAATGTGTTTATCCCCATGATGCATGTCCTCCCTTCTTAATATCCTTCAGAGTCCCTTGCCTGAACCCCAGGCTTGGCTCAGGGATGTTCCTTCCTCTGCCTCATTGCTGCTGCTGCTCTCCTGGTTCCACCTTCCTCAGCACAGACATCCCAAGGATGAGCTGGAGGTGGCCTGGCATGGATTTTGGGGGAGTTAGGAGGCCATGGAACCCATCCTAGGATATGGGATGGACACCAGGGCTTGAAGAAGCAACAGGATCTGTCCCATGTGGAAGTACAGGTGCATTGGGAGGAGATGAACATGGGAGGCTCTCACTGTAGGCTTGGGGGATGTGTCCCAAATATGCAAGGCCATGCTTGGCACGGTGCTGGTGGTGTTTTGATTTGGTCCAACAGGTTTAGCAGGATTTTTTGGAGGGGCTTTGGAAGCACACTGCACCCCGTTGTTCCTTCAGAAACTTCAGTGGGTGACCCATCTCCACAACTGGATTTTGGGGATGCTTGAGCCACTCAGAGGTTCTCTTTGTGCCCCTGGCCTGGATCTGATGGGTGAAAAGCAATCCCAGTGCCTTGCTCACCAAGTTTTGGAGGATGGCTGGACCAGTAAAAGGAGTCAGGAGAGGGAGCCAGAGCCTCAGCTGAGAGCTGTGAGGGCTGCAGGGAACAGCTCTCACTGCTGCAGAGACACCCCAAATTACACAACCACCCCTTTGGAGGTGGTCCCAGCCCCATCTGAGGATGTTCAGAGCATGTCAGGGCCCTAATTTTTGGAGACTGTCCTTGTTTCATAGAATCACAGCTTGGAAAAGCTCTAAGATCCTTGATTCCAGCTGTTTTGGCTGGGATAGAGTTAATTTTCTTCCTAGTGGCTGGCAGAGTGGTTAAATCAGGATGGAGACACATCCCAGGGTAGTCAGGAAAATAATTTTAAGCCCTGTGTGAGTTTTGCCTGGAATTTTAAATGCATGGAGTGCTCTGTGCTGTGTCTGGGGTGTCCCCTTGTCCCCTCTCCTGTGGTATGAGGAACCTTTATCCCATTTCTAACTGCCTCAACAAATGCAATCCCTCTGTTTTGCTGAGTCCACCCAGAAGCTCAGATGATGGGAAATGCATCCAAGGATGGGTTGAACTCACAATTTAGCAAAATACACCCCATGTGATGTTTTAACTTCAGCTTCAGGATTTTTCCTTCCAGTTTTGCTTTCCTCTGAATTTCAGGGACGCTCAGGAGGATGTGGCAGCCCCAACCCAATGTCTCAGGGATGGGAAGAGGGAAGCATTTCTGGCCACATGGATACTCCAACCTCAACCTCATGAATAAAACCCCATTCTAACAAATTCAAAATCTCATCCAGGGCAGAGAAAAGTGCAGGGCTGAGTGTGGGAAGAGGTGGTGAATGGGACTTGTGTCTTTTTTGGGAGGAAACCTGGAGCTTGGTGGCTTGAAGCCCAGAGAGAGGCAGGATCCGGCCATGTTCACTTGCCAGTGAAGCAGGAGGAAGGATGGGGAGCCTGAATTTGGTGTCTGGCCCTGGAAATGCAGAGGTGGCAGAGCTGCATCCCAGTAATTCCCTGTGATTTGGCCACCCTGACTCTGGGCACTTCAGGCACTGAATGGGCCCTGTCCTGCCACTGATCTCCAGCTCCATTTCAGCTCCCTGAATTATTGATGGCTCTGATGCAGGAGTTTATAATTAGCTCCCCAGACCTTGTCCCTGTGGGCTGGAGCTGGGAAGACACTTTCTTTTTCAGTGGTTTTGCTCAGAGTTGAGCAGACTGAGGAGGGAGGAGGGGAGTAAGGGGTGGATGGGGACCTCGGGGGACATTGAGGATGGCTTTGAGTGCATGTGATGGTTTAAGAGTGGCCACCTTCAGGGAAAGAGGTCCAGGGAGAGCCTGGGCTGTCTGAGGGGTCTTAAACCCAACTTGAACAGCGTGGAAACTGTGGCAGGAGCTGGGAGAAGGTAAAGAGTCTTTGTGTCACCTTTAGGGACCTCCTCAGCCACAGTGCTTGTGGATTTACAGGTCAGAGGGAAAAAAGCACTGAGCGCCAGCTGCTCAGGGAGAGCCAGACTTCATCTGGAGGGGACAAAGAGCCGTGCTTGTGTGTGTCTGGATATAGAAAATGAGGAGTTAGAGGCACAGCTGGGCAGCAAAGGGGCAGTTCAGTATCTCAAAGCCCTTCTTTAAGAGCCATTCATAGCCTAAAAATGGCTCCAGTGATTTCTATGAGGTCTGGGGGCAGCAGCACTCATTCCTTGAAACCCCAAGTTCCAATCAAAACAGGACCACAAATTCCCTGGAGTTCTGAGGTCAGAGGCACCAGCCCTCAAATTGAAGTCTATGAATTGCTTTGTGAAAACCAGGCAGTTTGAGCTGGGTTTAACCCAGCCTGAGCTGCAGCAAAGAGTGGCACCTGCAGAGTGCCTTGGCTCCCAGAACTTTAATTCTGCATTAGTTGTGCTGGGGATATTTTGTCTATACACTTATAACACTTCCCTGGAAATGTTCAAGGCCAGGTTGGACTCTGGGGCTTGGAACAACCTGGGAGGGTGGAAGGTGTCCTTGCCCATGGCAGGGGGTGGTACTGGATGATCTTTTGGGTCCCTTGCAATCCAAACTATTCCATGAGAGGCTTGGCCAAGGACTGCTGGAGACCAAAGGCCCTCTCCAGCCTGAGGTCTCCCTTTTTTCACTGGTGGAAATCCCACTGCACGGTGCCAGTGGGAAAAACTGGCAGGTAAAGGAGGGCAGGATGTTTTTTGGTAGCCAGATGAACTGTGAGGTTGAGTCTGAAGACAATCATCTCCCCCTGCCCTCAGCTGAGCACGGAGCAGAGAGGAGAGCCAGGCTAGCAGCAGGAAGGACTCACAGTAAGATTTGTGCTGCCAATGCTCTTGTGGGTCTGGGGGTGATCAAAGCCCTGCCAGGAGAGCTCCCATTCCCAAATCCTTGTGTGGTATTTTCTGGGGTCCCTGTGGCAGGAAGGAAATTATGAATTTGACTCCATGTTCTTAGAAGGCTAATTTATTATTTTATGATATGATGTTATGTTGTGTTGTGTTATGTTATGTTATGTTATGTTGTTATGTTATGTTTGTTATAGAATGCTATACTCAAACTATACTAAAGAATAGAGAAAGGATACTTACAGAAGACTTAACAAGATACTAATTAAAAACCCGTGATTCTCGCCAGAATCCTGACACAGCTGGATGGTGATTGGCCATCAAGTCAAAATAATTCATGTGAAACCAATCAAACAATCACCTGCTGGATAAACAATCTCCAAACCACATTCCAAAGCAGCAAAACACAGGAGAAGCAAATCAGATAATATTGTCCTCCTTTTTCTCTGAGGTTTCTCAGCTTCCCAGGAGAAGAATCCTGGGCAAGGGGATTTTTCAGAATATATGATGGTGACGTCCTTGCTCCAAGGTGGAATAATAGAATTACAGAACAGTTTGGGATGGAAGAGACATTAAAAACCATCTCATTCCAACCACGTGCCATGGGCAGGGGAACCTTCCACTATCCCAGGCTGCTCTAAGCCAAGTAAACCTGGCAAATAATTCTCTGGGCTACTTTAAAAAATGGATGGAGATTAAGGAATTCCTATTCTTGGATGAGACAGGCACTTCACCTTTCATCAGGACTCCTCTTCCAGGGAGATGCAGCAAGTCAAAGGGAATAAAGACAGGGAATGATCACATCTCAACAAGAAGGAGATGAGTTGTCTTCAATCCCAGAAAGTCTTGGCCTTCCCCAGCACAGTGACAGGGGCTCTGCCTTGGAGAAAAGCTGGTGCTGGGGTCTGCCTGGGCAGCACTGAGGGCCACTCTTGCCTGTTCCAGGTCACCCTCCACTTTCCATGGGGACTCCAGCATCAAGATCTGGCTTGAAACAGCAGCAAGCAGGCTCTAGCAGGAAGCTGCATCTATTTTAGGGTATCAGCATAGTTTAGGGCAGAGCTGACCCGTGGCTGACCCTTGTATCCCATTCACAGAACAGGCTGAGCAGGGGACAAGTCACATTTCAACCAGCACCACCAAGAGCCCACCCTGCCCCAATCCCAACCCTTTGGACACCCCTCACTCTGCCCTCAGAGGTCTCACTATCCCCTGCTTGCTTCAAGATGTGCATTAAATACATATATTTAAGCACATTCCCTAGAAATTGTCCCCTTTTTTGAGAAACCTGGCATAATTAAAGAGTTGATTTGATTTCAGTGGTACAGGAAGGGCTGCAGGCAGGCTCAGGGCTGTGCTCCTGCTCTGCACCTGCTCACCCCGAGCTTTGGGCAGAGCTTTGGCCAGGATGAATCCCACTGACCCAAACACCCACTGTACCTGTACACAAGGGGGTGGTGGACTGAAAAGAATGGGCTTTGGGGAAAAGGGGTATTTTCCTGATGTCACCTGCAGGGTTTGGATGGAGATGGAGAATTCTGATAAAACCTGTGGCTACCCCATCCCTGGAGGTGTCCAGGGCCAGGTTGGATGGGGCTTGGAGCAACCTGGGATAGTGGAAGATGTCCCTGGCCATGGCAGGGAGTGGAATTGGGTGATCCTTAAGGTCCCATCCAACCCAAACCATTCTGTGATCCTCTCTCCACGTCACAGGCATCATCCTGGGGTGTAAAGACGGAGATAAAGAGGTGCAGCCATGGAACCAAGCAGGGATAAAGAGGATTCTTCAGCCTGTGGCACAGGAACCCCAGGGCAGCTGGGGCAGAAGGCGATGGACACGGTGTGGGTGTGGTACTTGAGACCCTCACATGGATGCTGCCAGCTTGGATTTATGTGTAATTTCTGCTCCCTCAGGGCAGGGAAATAATTGGAAAAACCTCTCAAGGCACTTTGTGGATCTCCTTATCTGCATTTCTGAAGGGCCTGCCAACCCACAGCCTTCCATCCAGCCAGGAAAAACCCAGAGATGAGTGGATAAGGGAGCAGAGGGGGAGACTGAAGTTCAGGGCACAGGTCATGGGAGCCCATAATAAATAAACAAGGCTTGTTTAGGAGATGATTTACGCTGCACTAACATTGTCCCCAGTCTCCCACTCATCACCGAGAGCTAATTACCCTTCCTGGAGCCATCAGACTTCCCTTTGCATTTCCATACACTGGACATGACCTGGCAGCTGGGGGCTGGGGCTGACCTTTCTGTTTCGGTTCCTTTCAGCTTTTCTGCTGTAATTGGTCCTGCAATTCCACACAAATGAACTGTGTCCTGCCCTCTGAGGAGCTCTGGGTCCCCGCCACGCTTCCTTCGTGGAATGTGGGGTTGATAGGAGGTGAAGTCCCATATAAATCCTGTAAAAAGCTCTGTGCAAATGGAGTGGGGTTGATTACTGCATTTGTGTCAGCAGAGAGGGCTCCTGAAGGCTGGGAGATGGATGTGGCAGACCATGGACATCTCCAGCTGGGTTGTTTTCACCGTCATATTTTCTGAAAAATCTCTTTGCCCAGGATTCTTCTCCTGGGAAGCTGAGAAGCCTCAGAGAAAAAGGAAAACAGTAATTATCTGACTTGCTTCTCCTGTGTTTTTCTGCTTTGGAATGTGTTTGGACATCGCTTATCCAACAGGTGGCAGTTTCATTGGTTTCTGCTGTGAATTGTTTTGACTTAATGGCCAAGCTGTGTCTAGGGTCTGGAGAGAGTCCTGAGTTTTCATTATTATCTTTCTAGCCTTCTGTCTGTATCCTTTCTCTATTCTTAAGTATAGTTTAGTATAGTATTCTTTTATATAATATAGTATCTTAAAATAATAAATTAGCCTTCTAAGAGCATGGAGTCAGATTCATCATTTCCTTCCTTCGTCTGGGAACCTCGCAAATACGACAGGTTGTGACACTTCCTCACATGGTTTTGGTCCCACTGCCTGCAAAATAGAGGGGTTTTGCCTCAAATCTTGAAGGGAAGGATGGTGGGGAGTCTGGGAACCAGGACTGCTTCCCCATGGCTGCTCTGTGTGGCCTCTCAGATGTGGAGCTCCCCTGGCCAAGCCAGGCTCTCACAGAGTCACAGCATGGTTTGTGTTGGAAGGGACTTTTAAAGGTCATTTATTCCAACCCTCTGCCATGAAGAGGGACAGCTCCAACAAGATCAGGACCTGCCTGAGGACACATTTCATGGTGGAGAGCAGCAATCCTTGCTCTCCTTGCCCTTTAATTGGTGTAAGACCAGGGCTTCTTGGGCCACCTTTGCTGTGTGGTGTCGACGTGGGGAAGGTGGGTCCCTGAGCAGGGAAGGGTTTGCTTCATGCCAGACTTACATCAGATGGAATCAGTGGGCCAAATTCCCTCCCAAAATCCATCCCATTGGAAAGGGTTCCCTTTTTTGACCTTAACAGCATCCCATATCTCCTAAAAGCTTAATTTCCACCAAGCCACCATGCTCCCAGGGCCAAAGACTCCTGAAAGTTTGCAGGAAACACAGAATCCAAGGATTTCTTGCATGTCTGCATCTGGAAGGGGTTGATTTGGGGTTTTAGAGGCTGAGGGGCAGCCCTGACCCACCTCACTGATGGGGGTGCAGGGTTTGACTGGAGGAGAGGAGCCTGCACCAACCTGGAGAACATCCTTGCTAACCCCAGGGATTTATTTAGCCATCAGTAGAGGACATTTGGGGGTTGTAAATATAATCCCAACCTTGGTTTAGCTCCAGGGAAAAGAGCTACTTAGAGCAGAACATGGGCAGGTGGAAATCAGGTGCATGGGGACAGGGATGGGACTGGTTTCCTTTGTGGTGGGAAACCAGGAGGAGGCACAGGAGTCCCTGGAGTTGCATGAGCTGATCTCACCACTCTGAGGAGCCAAGAACAGCTGAGAGCAGTCAGATGTCTCATTTGGGAGAAATTACCCCTATAAAGGCAAACCACAAAGTCTTGTTAAAAGGAACAGACCAGGCAAGGGATAAAGAGCTGGAGAATGGATTGCAGAGAATTGTGGAATCATGGAATAGATTAGTTTTAAATTTGGATTTGAAGGGATGACCCTTTTAAAGGTGATCCAGCCCAAAAACCTTGCCATGGGCAGGGTCATCTTCCAGGTTGTTCTGAGCCCTGTCCAACCCGGCCTTGGACACTTCCAGGGATGGGGCAGCCACAGCTTCTCACCTTTGCCAGTGTTTTACAACCCTCATTGTAAAAAAATATATCTCTTAATCTAATCTAATCTAATCTAATCTAATCTAATCTAATCTAATCTAATCCAATCTAGTTCAACCATTCTTCATCTTACATCTGCCCCGTGTTCTGTCACAACAGGAGGAGGCAAAGCTAAAATATCCTTCCCCCAGAAGGATTTGGCTGTGCCTCAAAATATTCCTGAATTTATCTGTTGTTTCCTTCTGCTCATTCACCAACACTGAATTTCACTGCCACAGAATGATGCAGCATCCCAACAATTTCATATCAGCCCTGAGCAGGAACAGCACCTTGCAGCAGGGAGTTGCCCCATTTCTGGGAAGTGAGTCCATTTTTAAGCACTTTCCCAGCTGAGTTGAGCCTGGGTGGAAAACAGGGTTCCAGTCAGTCTCTGGGAAATACCAACACCTCCTCCAGCTCCTGGACACAGCATTGGCTCCTGTCCCTCCAAAATGCTGCTGCCTCTGAAGCAAGGATGGGGACAATGGGTCCTTTCATAATTCAGAGGAGAAGGAAGCAGGGCCACAATGCAGAACACCCAGATTTTCCACTTTTCTGGGCCAGACAGGTGGAAAACAGGAGTGCCAGCAAAGCAAGGAGGGAAACCCAAACACCTTGGGTGCAGCATTTCATGGTGCTCCAGCCAAACTTGAAATTCTTGCCCCTGAAGGTTTTAAAATTGCTCTTCCTGAGGCTGGAGATTGATGGGTTCTTTCCTTCCCTTCCCAAGTGTAATTTCTCTTATTCTGACCCTATTGTAGCAGCTCCAAGTGTTTAATGTCTGGGATATTTTCCAGGTAGTTTAAACATCAGCTTCAGGGGCTGACTTGAAGCTTTATGCTGCAGTGGGATGCAGGTGATTTCTGTCTGGCTTTCTTCACAGACCAAGAGGTTTCCATGGAAAGATGTGAATTTGCCCCTCCTCAGAATTGCCTTTACACTTTCCACCTGTAACACCTGCTTTGCTTTTGGAAAATTGCTCCAGTGTGAAAATTGCTCCAGTACTGATGAATCTGAACAGCTCCCAAGAGATCCCATTCCCACCTTTGAAGAGCCTCCTGAAAGGCTTTGCCAGGACCTTTCTGCATGAGTGGTTCCCATTTATTCAAGGTATTTGTGTCACTGATATTCAAAAATGATCTGGAAAAGTTTATCTTAAAAAGAAACCAGCCACCAGATGCAGCCCCCAGGGTGAGAGTTTGTTCCTGGCCTGGTGGCTGGTAGTAGTTATTTTATTAATACAAACCATAGCTGCAATTTAAAATCATGGAATAATTCAGGTTGGAAGGAATTCGTGGAGCTCATCTCATTCCATGCCTTCACCAGTGCAGGTCTAATTAAATCAGGTCACTGAGGGCCATGTCCAGGTGTGTTTTAAACACCTGCAAGGCCATGAAGGAGGATGAAGAAGGGCCTGACCATGTTGTGTGAAGTTTTGGGGAAGGATGGATGCCTGTTCCCCAGGTCTGGCATAGTTTCTCTGGTCTATCAAGGAGCCAGGCAGGGGCAGTGATGGATAAATGCAGCTCTGGTACTCCTGGACTGGGTGGGGAAATGGTCATTTAAATGCTCTTCACAGCCCTGGGCTTTGGAGACTTGTCCTCAGAGAGCTGGGGGTGTTCACCTGGAGAAGAAAAGGATCCAGGGAGAGCTCAGAGCCCCTTCCAGGGCCTAAAGGGGCTCCAGGAGAGCTGGAGAGGGACTTGGGACAAGGGATGGAGGGACAGGACAGGGAATGGCTTCCCACTGCTAGCAGGCAGGGATAGATGGGATATTGGGAAGGAATTCCTGGCTGTGAGGGTGGTGAGGCCCTGGCACAGGGTGCCCAGAGAAGCTGTGGCTGC
>JAYDZK010000169.1:110130457-110156356 GCA_034509185.1 Euphonia xanthogaster | reverse complement strand
CGCAAAACTTATTATTCAGCATAAACAGAACAAGACGATTGGGGATAAAAGCATCATACAGTCAACCCAGGACAGAGGGGCTCTGAGATCTCCCTGAAGCTTTCTCCTCTCCAGGCTGAACAGCCCAACACTGTCAATCTCCTCTGGATAACTGCACTGATGGAAAAGCACTTGAAAAACATTTGTGGGAATGTGACATCTCTGAGGTTCACTGGTCCATCAAGTCTGGCTGGGATGAGGAGGTTCCAGAGTGGTTTGGGGGGAAGAGGGGGTGGGCGACAGCAGGATGCACAATCAGCATCATTCTCAAGTGTTGTAGGAATAAAACAAACACTCCAAAAGGAGCTTGTGCATCAGCAATCCAAATTGACACCAGGAGAAGGGAAATCAGGACAACTGGGGAATTTCTACAAGGCGCAATTAATCAGACCCAAAAAGCAAATCACAGCTCTGCCTCTGAGGCAGCAGGAGAAGCAGAGAAGCAGAAAACGAGGCTGAGCCTCTCTCTCTCTCCCCACACCCAGCTTGCAAATCCATCCTGAGCAATTTCTGGAGCAGCAGAAGGTCAGTAATTGATTTGGAGACCCGAATTTCTGACTACATCACCATGCAGATGTGCTTCCCAGCCTGGCTGGCGGCTGTGCAGCTCCCACTGCAGCAAATGAGCTGGGAATACCAATGGAGAGGGGAAGGAGCACTCTCTTCCCTTGATGGAGGAGCAGTGGGAGACAAAAACCTTTTCATGCTGAATTAACCCAGTTTTGTCCGGGGTTGCAACCCCCCTTTTCTGCCTCCCTTCACTGTTCAGAGCAAAATGACTAATCAGGTCTCCCTTGCTGGGTAAAAGGGAACTGGGAATGCTGTAGGAGAAGGAGGAGGAGCAGGGGATTCACCTGGGGTTGTTTTTAACTTAGTTTGGAAGCTGCTGGCCTTGGAAACGATGCTGCTGTTTCAAAAACCAGAGTGGCTCTGGTCCTTCCCACTTCTCAGCCCCACAGCTCAGGCATCCTTTGGGAAGCACTGGGAGCACAGTGAGCCTCGCTCCAGGGATGAATCCATGGTGCTGTGGTGGGGAATGGCTGCTCCTGGCTGGGGAGGCTGAGCACTGGCCCAAGCACCTCATCTCCCAGCCAGGATTTGAGCAAAATCCTTAAAAACCTCCTGGCTCCTGGAGAGCTGCATCGTCCCCAGGGGTTGTGGAGATTCAAGGAAGGGGTGAGAGAAATTCATACAGGGTTGGTCTATCCATAGGAATTGGATGAAATCTCACTCAGGAAAACATCACACTGATGTCAGAATCTTAAAAGTGGGGCCCAGGGTGAGGATGAGATCCTGAAGAGGCAGGATGCCTTCATCCCTTCCCACTGAAATCCTTGGCTGTTGCCATGATGAGGATTATCCCAGCTGAAGGGCCAGTAAAGGCTTTGGGGTGCTGTCACTCATCCTGCAGGACCTGGATGGAGAACCATGGGATTGTGCAGGGTGATCCAAACCTCTGGATTCTGGGCTCTGGCACCTGAACTCCACAGCCTTGGAGATGATGTCATTGGGGGATTTTGTTGTGATTTTAAGAAGTTCAGGGGGCCTCTGAGCCCAGTTTTATGGGTTTTAAGCCCAGCCTGGCTCCTTAGCAGTTCTGGATTTTGCAGCAGGGAAATTGGAGGAGTATCTCAGAAGCCATTATGGAAAATCCAGGAATAAAAAGGAATGTGCCCAGAAGAGCTTTGGGCAGTGGAGTTTCCAACCCTCATCAGCCTTGCAGTGCCAAAATCAGACCCTGCCTGCTGCAGGCTTGGAGTTTGCATGTCTGTGGTGCTCCAAACCCCACAGCAGCCAAGAGGGATTTCCTGGGATACAGCCAGTGCAGGATGAGCATTAAATGAAGCAGAGAAATATCTGGGAATGCGACTCAACAGCAGAGCAAGACCAGCACAGCTATTCTTTATTTCTTCTTTAATTATGTCCTTTCTTTTAAAGAGATCCACAGTGGACAGATGGGCTGGGCAAGCTGAGACCATTCCCTACTCCCCCTCATCCTTGTCTGTACAAAGAGGTGCTGCAGGGAAAAGCAAATATTTGACTGTTTGGGATGCTGAGGAAAGAGAAACTGGAACGTGAGCCAGCAAGCAGCTCCTTACTCAAGCAGAGCTTTCTGTGGCAGGGATTCAGCCCTCCAGAGGGGCTGGAGCAGGGGGTCCTGGAGGCAGCTGGAAGGCAGGATGGAGGAAGAACATCTGCATCCTTTGCAAGGCTGTGCCCTTATCTGAGGCCCACATCCGAGGGTGTTTCAGAGGAAAAATGGTGTTGGAGGGGATGCTTGGGAGGGGAGAGGAGGAAACCTCCCTGGGAGAAAAGAGTGCAAGGACTAGCTTTGGAATGCTGCTTTAAGGAGGAATTGAAGGAGGAAAAGGGGATTTGGGAATGAAATATGCCATGAGGATCCATCTTCTGCCAGTGGCTCTGGAGGTGTTATTTCAGATCCAAAGAGATGCCCTTCACCTGCTGTCCCCAAGGACAGCCAGCACAGATCTCCTCCCTCCAGCCTGCCTGTGCTGGCACGGGCTCCCAGGAGCAGCAGGGTTGTCCCCTGTCCCTGGGCATCCCCTGTGGCCATGGGGAGGCTCCATGGAGGCGGGGACAAGGTGGCTGAAAGTCACAGACAAATCAGACAGCCCACGGGGGACAGGTGCCCAGGGCTGGGGTGCAGCCCCACCCCAGGGAATGGGCATAAAAGCATAGAATCTTTGGATAATTTAGGGTGGAAAAGACCTTTGGAATCATGGAGCCCAACACTTCCCCCAGCACTATCAAACCCACCACTAACCCATGTCCCCAAATGTCACATCCACACAGCTTTTGAACACATCCAGGGGTGGTGACTCCACCCCTTCCCTGGGAAGTCTGTTCCAATCCTTCTCACAGAATCTCTGTGCATATCAACAGCTGTCCCAAAAAGTGCTCCAGGGAGAGAGGGAGGGTTACAGGCTACTGAGAAATTAATGTATTTTATATTTTTCAGGCTACTGAGTAGTTTGTCTATTTCATGTTTTTCGTGCTATCTGAATTTTAAGGATTTGTGGATTTGTTTGTTGTTTATGTTTGGGGGTTTTTTAATATATAAATCTAGGTTTAAGAGACTGCAAATATGAAAAGCCACTCTGAAGTGGAGGAATATTGGAAATAATTTATGTTGAAAAAGACCTTTAAAATCCTTGAGTCCAACTATTCCCCCACCACTAACCCATGTCCCCAAGTGCCACATCCATCTTTTAAGTCCTTCCAGAGCTGGGGACATCAGCACTGCCCTGGGAAGCCTGTTCCAATGTCTGACCACCATTTCAGTGAAGAAACTGTTCCTAATATTCAAGATAAACCTGCCCTGGTTCACGTTCAGCTCCAGAGCCTGGCTCTGCCCCTCTGGTCCGCTCAAGGAAACATCCTGAAAATGACAATGGAATGTTGGGGGAGCCCCAGGCACGGTGCCAGCCCCCACACAGGGGCACAGCGAGGCACACACAGGTTTCCACACTCATGTGCACCTTTACAGGAGAGCTTTGGAGGCTTATCTGGGGTCTGCAGATGTCCCACAGCTCACACAGACACCCCAAAATCCCCACATTTCCTCTTCCCAGCACCCACACCCCAAACACGGCAGGATCCAGGCAGAAGAGCACAGCCAGGTCTGAGCTACAGCCAGGAACGAGGCACAGGGACATCATTTCCCAAAATATCCTGTACCAGCGAATTTTGGCCCTTTGCTCTGGCACATCCACTGGGCAGATGGTCACAGGACACAGCTCAGGTAGGGAGGCAGCCCCTGCACGCTCAAAATCCTCCCTTTTCCCTCTGCTTCCCGGCAAGAAAGGGGCTGATTTGCACAAAATCCATGGCAACCCGGCCAGCAGCCTCGGAGCCAGCTCCTCGCTCCCTCCCCTGCTCGGGGAGCCTTTGTCTGCTGCTGGCACATCTTTCAAACCCTCACTTTTTGCACTCCTGGATTTTGGAGGGAGCAGCTTTGCTCTTCTCTGCCCCTCTGGGCAGGGCTGGCTGAGGAACAAAAGATTCAGGTTTCCCCCTTACCTGTAAGGGGCAATTTTACTCCTTTTCCTATTCCTAGGGAATTTCTGAAGAAGCCAGGTAAAGGATATGCCCTCAGGATTCAGGCTTGTACTAGAGATGGGTAAATACCTGGATTGATTCCCCTAAGGAGATGATTTCCACCTGCAAACAGCACAGGGAAAAAAAAGAATCAGCCTGTGACTGCAAAAACCTTTTCAACAACCACCTGGCAATTACAGATCAGGGTGGTCCCCTGAGGAAAAACCCTATATAACAGGTGTGGTGTCCTTTGGGGTTAAGGGCATTTCTGGAGTAATGAAACAGCGTTTTTTTCCCACTGGGACTCACAGAGCATCCTGGTTAAAACCAGCCTGGAGTCCAGTCTGTGCCTTGCCTGAAATCTGGAAGTGCAGCCTGCTGAGGATAGATCAATAGGAAGAGGGGAATTTTCCTTTCCAAGCAAAGCCAGGCTAGAGAGAATCCCCCCAGACCCTCTCTGATCCCTCTCACCAAGCCTACTCCACACAGGAAAACCATTTTCAAAGCAGCCCTTGAATCCACCCATGAGGATTTCCTTTCCTTCCCTGAGGGAATCAGCCCCTACAGGGCATGGAACCCTCCAGGTGAATTGAACCTTTACATCCCATGCTGGCAGAGATTCCTGCCATTCCCCTGAACCTTTACATCCCATGCTGGCAGAGATTCCTGCCATTCCCCTGAACCTTTACATCCCATGTTAAAAATAGGTTAGAAACTGTTGTAAAATAGTTGATAGATCATTAAGCATGTGCTGTTAGTTTGGTTGTTGTATTGTAAAAGGGGTTTAAAAGGGTGGTTATAAGAAATAGGATATTCAATGTCCACCTCAGTAAAGTGCAGCACCCCCCAGGCGACACGAGCCAGCCTGGACAGAACTGTAATGGGCCAATCAAGCGTCTTAAACTTTCATTCAAATGAAGGATCCAAAAAGAAACCAATCCAAAGGGACAAAAGACAGGATAAAAAGGGGCTCCTGACCCACTGAACCTGAGCCACTCCATCTGGGACATCACTGCTGAAGCAGCCCCAGCACCGGCGCTGCAGCATCCTAGATGGGAATGCTCCTGCTGGGCCCGGACCCCCTTGCTTTAGGCCTTTCTTTTTCTTATAATAAATACTGAAATCACCTGAGAGGAATAGTGGATTTGTCTTTCCAAACAAGCTGTGGGTCTGCTGGTAAATAAAACCAGCGCTGGGAGAGAAAAGAAACAATGGGAAGGATTCCAGTGATTGATGAATGGAAAAAGATATTTGCTTTTACAAATAAACTTTAGGTTTGCTGATAAATAAAGTTAGACATTGAAAGATGAAAGAAACAATGGAGAAGAAAACCCCTAAATTCAGTAAGAATTAAAAATAAAAAGGGAGGCTTATACACTAGAGGGAAATCTTTAGTGTCAGGTGTATCGGGAAGTTTGTATCTCTCAAGTACCTCAGCCAATGGGGAAAGAGAGAAGGGAAATGTGGCTGGGAAATTGGGATAAAAAGGAGGCTGCATCCTCCAAAAATTTGAGAGATCCCAGGGGAATGTCCCATGGCCTCTCCTTTTATTCAAATAAAGCCAGAAAGGACTCCTCTGTCTCCTTTTTGGACATAAACCTCTGGTGTTTGTGGATTAATTTTCCTAACACACTTTAGTTCTGGGAGCCTGCTCTCATTTTTATCATCCCATGTTGGCAGAGATTCCTGGAATTCCCCCTGCTCCCCTTGGCAATCACTCTGGGAGACTGGGGTGAACCCCCGAGGAATCCTGAGCTGGCCAGACCTTCCCAAATCCTGGCCAGGCAGCCCAACATCCTCGGGCTGGTGCCAGTGAGGGGTGGCAGACTACCACGGCAGCAGGAGCATCGTCCCCTCAGCATCTTCGAGTGAAAACATGGAAAAATGGGCAATTCTTGCAGTGGGGGCTGGGGCAGGGGATTTTTTGAGTGCTGCAGGAGGACCTCGGATGCCACGACCCACTCAGCGGTTCTGCTGAAGGCTGTAAAGCTGGCTGTGCCTAAAGATAAGCCGAGCCTGCAGGCCGGGCTGGCTGGAGCCCAGGCCGGCACAAAGAGGGCTTTGTGCGAGCGGGATGCTCGAGGGGATGGGGCAGAGCTGCTCCAGGGGGGGATCGAGAGCCCGGAGACAAAACGAGGAGAAACTGAAAAGGGACCTTTCTTTCTTTGCTGTCCGGGAGATGGAAGGGAGCTGCGCACGGGGATGAAAAAGCCGCAGGTGATCAAAGCCCCGCGGCCGCGGGGCGGTGCCAGGGGAACAAAGCGGCGCAGGGGGGAGCGGGGAAGGCAGAGGCAACACTGCACGGGCATCTGATGGGAAAGAAAGGAGCTGCGAGGCTGAGCTGGAGCTGCCAGGCTGGAGCTCATTAAAAGCCGTGTTTCCCCCGGGCTGTGATGCCAGGAGTGAGGTGATGAAGGGCGGGAGGAAGGCAGGGTGACATCCAGGAAAAGCACGTCCCTGTGTCCTGTACGCGCTGGGATGGGCACACTCAGGGTGACCCAGGGTGTGCAGAGGGCCCGTCTGAAATCCCCACGAGCAGCAGCTGAAGGATTGCAGCTGAACTTCTGGCAAGGGCGAGAGCTTGGCTTCAGGTCAGAGTCAGGTTTGGGTTGGAAGGGACACTGGAGGTCACCTAGCCTGAGCTTTCCCTAGTGCAGGTTACTCAGGATTGTGTCCAGACAGCTTCTAAAAATCTCCAAGGAATGATAAATCCAGAAGCACAGAATGGTTTGGGTTGGAAGGGAGCTTAAAGTTCATCCCATTCCATCCCAGGAATTTCCACTATCCCAGGTTGCCCCAAGCCCCATCCAACCTGGCCTTGGACACTTCCAGGGATCCAGCAGCAGCCACAGCTTCTGTGGGCAGCCTGTACCAGGGCCTCCCCAACCTCACACTGAAGATTTTCTTCCTAAGATCTAATCTAAATATCCCCTCTTCTAGTTTAGAGCTGTTCCCATTGTCCTGTTACTCCCTGCCCATGTAGAAAGTTGTTCATCCTCTTTTTTATAATCCCTTTTAGGTATTGGAAGGGGCTCTGAGCTCTCCCTGGATCCTTCTCTCCTCCGGGGGAACACCCCCAGCTCTCCCAGCCTTGCTCCACAGCAGAGGGGCTCCAGCCCTTGGAGCATCTCCTTGGCCTCCTCTGGACCTGTTCCAGTGATTCCATGTCCTTGTGCTGATACTCCAGGGGTGGATTCAGTGCTCCAGGCTGGATGTCACGAGGGCAGAGCAGAGGGAGGGAGCCCTTGGTCAGTCCTGTCACACCCACCAGAGTGTTTGATAAAGGAGGAGCTGAGGACAATTGGGGTCAGGGGTGGCACGTAGGGCTCTCAGAGCTGTGAAATAACTGGACTTGCACCTGGAGAGAGGCTTAAGAAGCTCTAGACTGAGGACTTTGGATTTCAGGAGAGTTGACTTCAGCTTTTTGGGGAACTCTGAGGTCGCTGTGAAGGGGGGAAGGTGTCCAAGACAGCTGGCTGATTTATTTTTAAAGAAACCTCATTCAGAGCTTGGGAACAAACCCTGCCTTTGCTCATGAAAATCAGGAATTTCAGCACAAAGCCTCCTTGGCTAATTAAGACACTTCTTAGTGAGCTGAGCTATTAAAAGGGAGCATACAAGAAATGGAAATAAGGAGGGGAAATGAAAGAAGAGTGCAAATGCAAGGCTGGGGTACTTAGGGATGAAAGCTGGAGGGCTGAGGACCAGCTGGAGCAGAGAGTGGCCAGGGATGCTGAGAGTGACAAAAAAAAAAAAGGGGCTGTAAGTGTTTTAACAGCACACTTCAGAGAAAATGTGTGTGGGTTGTTGGATGGGGGACAGCCTCACAAAGGGTGATTATGGCAAAGGTGGAATTCCCTTCTTTGCCTCAGTTTCTATAGGCCGGACTTGCTCCAAGATTCTGCACAGAACAGCAATGTTTTGGAGGGAGAATAACCAGCAGCCAGGGAAATAAAATTTTAGGGGCTGTTTAGTGAAATTAAATGTATTCACATCCATGGGACTGGATGAGAGTGCTCTAATGGAACTCCGTGGTGGAATTGTGGGGCTGCTGCCTGTCATCTACAGAAAAACTCCTGGTGTTTGATCTCTGCCTACCCTCAGGTGTCTCTGAGATTTATACACACCTCAAAAAAGGGAAAAAGGAGGATTTGGAGAGCTCTGGGGGTCAGCCCTGCCTTAGACCCTGGAAAAATCATGGAGCAGGTCCTCTGGGAATTAATTTCTGGACATGAGAAGACCAGAACTCACAGACTCCACATTTAGTTCTCTGGAGGCTGGTGCCTAAGGTGCTCTGCAGAAATGGAATTCCAGGTGAGAGGAAGCACACAAAGCAATCAGCCTTTCTTCCTCTTCTGTGCCAATAGCTTTGAACTGGGCTCAGGAGGAAGGCTGGCATTTTGAGGATGTGAAGAAAGCCCTTAGGAGTCAAGTCCTGGTGCTAAATCCTTTCCTTCCCTGCCAGAACTGGGAAGAAATCATGAACAATGAGGCAAATTTCACCTCACCCTGTGGCACAATGCAAATCTCAAGATTTTTTGCACCAAGATCAGTCCCTGCCCTTGCTTGTCCTGCAGGTGGGATGGGAAAATGGTAAAAAAAACTCCAAAAAGGGCTTTTCCCAGAAAATATGGCTGGGTATAGAGAGCCAGCCCCAAGCTTGAAATGCTCCTTTTAGCTCAGGGCAGGGGCTCAGCCTGGCTCTTGTGTGACATCCTGGCTTTTCCCACCCAGGAAGATTTTTTGGTTGTTGTTTTTGTTTGCCCAAAGGAAGGATTTCCAGGACTATCACAACCTGTCATCCTTCACAGACGTGCTGGAGACTGCAGCTCCCCCCTGCAGAACCCCTGGGACATCCTTCCTCTGCCATCCTCTCCTCCTGCATGGCAAGGAGCTCTCTGATAAATAATTCTCCTTTTTTTTTGGCTGATTGCATGCTGTTACTAGGAAACCTCCTGGCATCCCTGGGACTGTAACTTGGAGCAGGCTGGCAGCTAATGGAGATAATTAAGATTTTATAGCCACCTTTCTGAATGAGCTGGCCAACCCTCCCTGTGGGGGTCTCAGAGGGCTGGGGTCCTCTGTCTGTGCTGAGTGGGCTTGGAAGAGACCCAGGGAAGGGAAAATAACTTCTTCAGGACTTTGCTGGAGCTGTATGGGGGCTGGGAGCAAACAAAAAACCTGAGGAGCATTTCCAGGTGCTGGATTTCAATGGTCATCCCAGACCCTGGCATGGGTTAGGCACGGGACAGCAAATCCCAGACAAAGTTTGGGAGCTTTCATAGGCCAGGGATATTCCTAAGATGTAGTTTGGTGTGGCTGCTGTTTTGAAATTAATAAAATGGGCTTGATCAGATTGGGCACCTGGCCTTAGGCCAGAGGTTGGGTCCTGGTTGCTGGTGAAGACACAACTCCTGCTGTTCCCATCCAAATGAGTGATTCCACTGCTGGGGGAGAGGTTTGTGTGTCACAAGTCAAGAAGACTTTTCCTCTGCAGCCTTGGCTTAAAAATGCACTGGAGGATTGTCCCTTTGCAAGATCTCTGAGTCCTCAGTGATTGCTCTCTGTAAGAAAAGATTATTGCACTCTGTCCTGGCTTGAGTTTCCTCAGCTCTGTGCGTGAACTGAACAGCACCAGGGTCACTTCTGTGCCCAGGATTCCAGCTGGTACAGCCCAGGCAGGTTGATATTGTGGTAGATGAGTAATGTGATGATTGATTCTCATGATTAATGGGCAAATATCATGTATATAGGTTAAGAAAAGATTTATAGATTTATAGTTATGCTGTACCCCGTCGCGTGGTTGTCAAGGGATAGCCAGGGTTGGGACATCTGGGAGGGCCAACTTGTCACTATGGCCACATCTGACCTCCAGTCAGGATCTGAGGAAGAGATCTCCACCACTGGACAGCAAAGAAGGTTTGATGGACAGAAATTTGGGAGGGGTTAAAGGGTGAAAAAGGGAAAGCATTCATTGTGAGGGGGCTGAGCACATGGTGGAAAGCCTTTTGCTCCCAACACTGTAACCTTTTTTCTTTATTCAGTCTTCTATTGTATTTTTGATAAGGTTTAATAAACCTTCCTAAACTATGAAAAATGTGTAGCTATTTCTCACAATATGGTTAAACCCTCATGCCCCCAAAGAGGGTAGCAGCACTCAGGCTGGCAGTTTGGGATGATCCCTGGCTCCCAAAACTCCTGAACCCTACCTGCTGGTTGGGCTGGACCCACACCATGCCAGGAACCTCATGGAGCAGGCAGAGCCCACCCTTGGCAAGCCACTCAAGGCACCAAAGTTTTGGCTGGAATTGGCAGCCTGGGAAGGGAGCAGCACACTCTGAAAAGCTGCTGCCTTCACAGGATGAGTCTAAGAGAACTGAGAACTTGATCCCCCTGATCTGGTTAGAAGCCTTGCAACAGGCTTTCAGTTGTAATTCACCTGCAGGACAAGATTTTCTCTAAAATCCCAGGCCCAGCAGCTCCCAGGGTGGTGAAGGACCTGCTGAGCCTGCCAAGGTGTTCACACCTGGGAGTCCAGGAGGGGCTCAGCTGCATCTCCAGCTGAGCACCCACAGCAGGGGCCATCCCACATCTCATTTCCCACCTTATAATCACAGGATAATCCCTCCAGTGGTCTGCCTGGAGTGGCAGGAAGGAGCTGACCTTTGCAGATCTCCATGGGGCACTGTCAGCAGCATTCCTGCTTGCCACTGAGCTGCCTCCTTGGCTACCCAGGCTGGGAACTGAAGCAGTTGAGGGCAACTCCCTCTGCCCCCCTGAGCAATCCCCATCCAGGAGAGATCCCCTCAGAGCACATGGCATTTCTGGAGCAGCTCCTTCCTGCCCCCATTGTTCCTGGGAAAGGCAGACAATGATCTAAGAATGCAAAACTCCTGAAACCACTCCAGAAAGCCAAAATTTATGATCAGCCTGTTCCAACTGGCAGAGGGAAACTGTCAGTGGAACAAAAACATTGTGTAATAACCTCCCTCCTCCCCCTCATCCCCCTCTGGGGGGAGCTGAGACAGCCACAGGGGAGAGGGGGGGTCGGGGAGGGAGCAGTGGTGAAGCACTGATCATTCCTCACTGAGAATGGACTGGAAGGGAAAATAAAGATCATCTCATTCCAACCTCCATCTTCCACCATCCCAGGTTGCTCCAAGCCCTGTCCAGCCTGGCCTTGGACACTTCCAGGGATGGGACAGCCACAGCTTGGGCACTGCAGACCCTTCTCGGTGGCTGCCCCAGAGCATTTTAAAACACATTTAGGTGCTGAGGGCAGCAGTGACCAGAATGGTTTGTCTGACCACAGGGGCTCTGTAATATCCACTTTTTGCAAGGATGGGGCCAGTCTGGGTCCTGGCTGCTCTGAATGGTGGGTGAATGAAGGTGGTTCCTTGATCCTTCTTCATAAAATAGATTGAAAAGATAAAAGGCTAAAAGCAAGAGTTTGGCCCAAATTCAATTGTTGCTTACCTTAAATTCCACATTTACATTTCACCTTAACTTGCCAACCATTGGAACCCGGGGCTCCCAGGAATGAGCGTGGTCATCCAGGAGCATCCCAAGAAGTGTCATCAGGAGTGTCCTGAGCCTGGAGAGGGGAGGGAAGTGCTGCCCTCAGCTTCCCAGATTCCCCAGGTCACACAGAGACAAGTGAGGATTTTTGTGGTGGTTTGCACATCTTTGGGTGCTGCTTCTCTGGCCAGCTCCTGCTTTATGAGTGATGCCAGAGGGGTGGTTCCTGCTGGGATGTCTCACTCCCCCTCAGACACAACACTTGGTTGTAAAACGTGCAGCGGGGGAAGCGAGCCTGGCTCTGGTTCTGGTGTGGAGCCTGCCACCTCCTCCTTGCAATCTCTTTCTTTTTCCTTCCCCCTCCTGTCTGCCTTGATCTGAAGGAAAACCCACTCAGCAGAGAGTGTCAGGCTGTGAAATAAACCCACAAAGTGCTGGGAATACTCCAGCTGGGATTTGTTCCCATATGTATCCATATCTATATCATCTATAGCTGTAAAAAAGGTTAAACTGTGACAGTTGAAATCCTGAGTAGCAGAGTCAATCTGAAAATTCAGTCTTTAAGTGCTTAAATGTGTCATTCCTTACTTTCCTGGTGCAAGGGGACCCAGCGTTGCAGAGTCTACACTGAATTTAATTAAGGTTTTATGGGGGTGATTGTGGGAGACCTCAGATCACTCACTGATTATGGGATATCACTTCCCGTGCCAAAAGAGTGAAGGATGAGACACTTTGCTGGGAACAATGACCCTTTTCATCATTTCTGCTTTGGGGCTGTGGCACAGGAGCAAGGTCCTGTCCATTACCAGGCCGTGGCAGTTCATACCAGGGAGAGCAGCCAACTGATTGTGAAGTAAAATGTGTAAAATTGCTTTGTGCTTCCTCTTAATTGACCCAAAGGAAGTAAAAAGAAAAAAGAAACCTGGGCCAATTAATTTTTAACCGATTTTTTTAATGGTAGAAAATGTAGAGCTTTGGACTGACTAAACCTTCAGGGATTGGGTCTAGCTGAAAAAGAGAAAGTGGAAAAGTTTTATTCAGGCTCCTTCAAGGAAAATGTTTAACAGTTAACAGCAAAACAATGTTTGAATGAAAATGAAGTGTTAATGTCTCAGCTGTAATTTAGAATTTTTAGAACTATTTTTGCAGAATTCCAGAATGGTTTGGGACAGAAGGGATCTTAAAGTTCATCCAATTCCAGCACCCAGCCATGGGCAGGGACACTTCCACTGTCCCAGGCTGCTCCAAGCCCCATCCAGCCTGGCCTTGGACACTTCCAGGGACAGAGCAGCCACATCTTCTCTGGGAAACCTTTGCCAGGCCTCACCACCCTCACAGGGAACAATTTCCTCCTAAGCAAAGAATTTTAAGTGGTGCATTTAAGTTTTGAGTAAAAGCAAAATTTATCCAATTAAAATGCTAGACTGAATCCCCCCTTTAAAATTTGCAGTGAGCTTTTAGGGACAAGCAAAAATAATCTGAAATTTTATCTTCCAGTTAGCCTGGAGAAATCCATGGTCCTCCAGCCTGGCCACCTAAATTAAAAATGCAGTTAATTATTCCCATGGATTAGTCTCAAACTGGCTTTTCCATTTCATGAGCAACGTGCCTCACTGCTGAGTGGCTGAGGACAGCACTGGAATCAGTGCCCAGAAGATTACTGCTTCCAAGAGATGGAGCAGCATTCACTGGCGCTCCAGATGGAGATGCAACTTTGATTTGTTGGTCTACAAAGAAGCATTTTTTGGATGGACTTCATCAGAACCAACCTTGATTTCCACCAGCTTTTCTCTCCAGGCATCTGGGAAAGGGAATGTGGCTCTAAGCCACAGGAGAGGAACCAACACTCGAGGGTTTGAATCATCTCATTGTGGACAGCTGAGACCTGCAGGCTCCTGTCTGGAAATTTTGTGGTGGGAGCAATGACCTGTCCTCATGTTTCTCAAATCTGACCCAAAAATTGGGTGAGTTTTAATTTTAAATAAAATTCAGCAAAAATCAGACCTATTTCTATTTTTTCCTCTCTAGCCTGGTATATTTGTAGTGCCTGGACCCACTTTTCACTCAGTGGCTAACATAAAACATAACTTTTTTTTTTTGCTTTCTTTCCCATAGGTTTTTGTCCAAATACACCATATGTGCTCCAACTTTATTTTCCTCCCATCTCTCCTAGACTGCCAGGTGAAGCTGATGGGCTTGAGTGGATACAAAAACCTGCCAGGAAAAAACCTGGCACACCTGTAACCCTGGAACACACCATCCTGGTGCTTCCCCAATGCAGTAAGAGACCAGAGGCAGAAATCAATACAGACAGAGGTTTTATAATTAAAAAATTGTGCATTTTGACAAACAGCTGGCAATTACACCCATCCCTCTTCCCCTCAATGCAGAAAATACATGTCTGGAACCCAGACATCTGATTTCCTAATGCCACGTGTAATGACCCACTGAGACTGTGCTTGAATTAACCCCTGCTTTTGGCTACCAGACAAGAGCCCAAAGGCAGGCCCACCCTCTACTCCACTCCATTTGACCCTAGAGAGAACCAATCCCCCTTTCCAAGGCATTATTTTCAGGGAAAACCCATCATTTCTATCTTCTGATTGAAAACGCCTCTGAAAATCAACATGTGGGACACAAACTGATTTATTTTTATGAAAAAAGTAAACAAAGAAGAATTTTAATGAGGTGGGTTTGTTTTTTTTTTCCAAGATGTCCATGGGGAAGTAAGGCTGTTCCTAGTAAACTGAACGGCACCGTGGCTGCTTGTCTTATCCAGAGGCCAAGTGACAGTCTGATCACAACCCAAAAAAAACTTTCCTCACCTGGGGAGCACAAGATTCAGCACCCAGGCGTGGTGCTGATGGTATAGATAAAGCTCTGGTGCCTAAAATTCCTCCTTCCTTAGCAGAAAGAAAAGATACTCAGGGAGCTTTGGGGTGGATGGGGAGGCATCACCCAGGGGTTGTGGGCATGGAGGACTGATCTCAGCTCAGAGCCCCCAGCCCCACAGGTCTGTGAACGCCTTAATTCGTCCCCAGTGTGCAGACCTGTGGAGGCGCACCAATTGTTTCTCTTCTCTGCACCAATCTAGAACTCCCTGTGGAGCCCCAGGTGTGGAAGCCTCCTTGCGTCCTCCCAGGCACGTCGGAGTCTTGCCGGATCGCGGTTCCCGTCGTGTTTCGGAACAAAGGCGCGAGCCCAGCCTGGAGCCTCCTGGGAGAGGCGTCCTGCGGGCTCAGATGCACACACACAGCGACTGACACACGCACACACAGAGCTCACAGACAGCCACAGGCACATGGACACAGCCACAGCTTCCAGAGCAGTGGGGTTGCTCCTCCTGCTCCTCCCCAGGCCTTGGGCTGGTGCTGCGGGCACAGCCAGGTGTGCTCAGCCAAGAGCTGCTCCTGCTCGGCACATGGGGAGGAGCAGAGTTGGGCAGAGATCCCAGAATGGTTTGGGTTGGACAGGACCATAAAGATCACCTGATTCCAACCCTCCTGCCGTGGGTGTGGGCACCATGAGCAGGATTGTTCCACTCTGACAGGGTCAGGAGTGGGGTGGGCACAGGAGGGAGAGCCTGAAGGCATCCACACTTGATCTGTAGTGTCTTGGGTGCCAGGTGTCCCAAAACTGCCATGGCAAGACCTCTGGAGTCCCTTGCTGGGCAGCACCAGAGGTCTTTGCCCCCCGTGCCAGGTACAGGTGGCTGTGTGCACTGAAAGGCAAGAATCCATCTCACAGCATCCATCTCACATTCTGCTGGGCAGGGAAGGAACCCCCTGTGTTGCTGCACTTCCAAAGCTCATCACAGCAATTTCTCCCTCTGATTTTAAGTCCCATTTTGAGTTTGTTACCCAAAAGTCCCCTTTCTCTTCTTGAAGTCCCTCTCTCTGATGGATGTGTGTTGCTACAGAGGATCCAGGGTTTGCTGGTGCTGCTGTTGGGGGGTGTCAGCCTGGGGATTTGTCTGACAGGAAACGTCTTGGGTACAACATTTCTTTGTTTGCAGGGTGAACCACAGGGTGTCTCGTGGCTGACAACAGGATCCAACAGGATCAGAAACGTGTATTGCTCTGGGTATGACTTCCAGGGCACACAGGAGACTTCTGGTCAGCTGGAATCTCGGAATGTGCCCATGGTGAGTCCATAATCTATACCACAGGCAAAATGAAGCTGTAGTGCCTTGGACTCTATGGAGCAATCCAACAAACACATCTCACCACTTCTTGGGGCTGGTACCATTTAACCCACAGTCGTTTGCTTGATGGGAGGGCTCCTTCTCACTGGAAATCAACTTCCCACTGAAACAGCTCCATGGATCCCACGCTTGGAACAGCAGAGGCTGAGGGCTGGTGCCCAAGGGGACATCCATGGAAGAAAGCAATGTTGCTCCAGCCTGGGAGGACGGGAAGGGGAAGGGAAGAGGGATTTTGCTTTGTGGCTGATTTTTGACTCCTCCTTTGATTTTTGAGCACAACCACCCACACGAGCTGCGTCCTGCGGGAGGAAGAGGAGGAGAAGGGGCTTGGCAAAGGAGCTGAGTGCGTGTGTTGGGTCTGGATGCTCTCCAGGCTTCTTCCACACAGGTCCTGCCTTCCCCATGAGCAGCCCCAGGCCATTCCAGTGCCAATCTCCACTCTGCCATCAAGACCAGCTGCAGCTTCCCAGGGAAGCTCTCTCCTCGTTGGCCTCTCCTCACCCAGCCATGAGGCAGAGAGAGACCTCTCCCTCTTCCTCCCCCATCCTTCCCTCTCCTTCCCTCCCCGTTCAGCACAGCGAGAACCGGCGGGAGTTGATGTTCATTTTGGTGACCCCGATGAGCTTGAGGGGCGTGGAGAGGCTGAAGGAGCTGACGAGGGGGAAGTCACAGAAGAGGTCGGCGAGCTCGTCCCTCTCCTCCAGCTCGAAGGTGGCATCGTTGAGCATGCGCTGGTGCAGGTGGCACGTCTGCTCGATCTTCAGCTTGTTGATGTCGCTGCGCAGCCGCATCAGCTGCCTGGCCAGCTGCTGGTCCTGCAGGCGCATTTCTGCCTGGAAAGGGGAGGGAAGAGGGGTTTTAGTGGTGAATTTGCTGCCTCCCTGCTCGAGGCTGGTCCCAGATTGCAAGGCAATATTGGACTATTACCAATGTAGTGGGACGGGGCGTGCTTGAGCTTGTCTGGCCCTTGCTGCTGAACCAAATAGCGGCACTGTGGTGTTTTCACCCCAGAGACAGTTTTGGCTAGCTGGGTGCTGCAGCTGGGCGCTTGGAGACAAGTCCAGGCTTGCAGGAGCTCTAGTGGTGGCAAGATGGAGCCTCCTCCCTTAAGAGGGGCTGCTCCTCAGGTTTTCCCCTGTCAGAGAAGCTTTAAGGCAATGGTCGGTTCTGCTGGAGGTTTTCCATCCAGAGTTTTATTCTGGCCCACAGGCCCCTGAATGCAGCAACAGCTCCAACAGAACTCTCCAAACTGTGTTGTTGCTGTTCCTTTTAACCCTGGGGAGAGGGGGAGGGAAGGGGTAGGGAGCCACCAACCAGGTACATGGGAGGAGGTCTCAAGGGACAAAGGACACCTGGATGGCCCAATGCCCCCCCAGGGGTAGAGGGCATCCTTGGAATCTGCCAATCACTCGATGCCCTTCTGGAATGCCAGGACTGACAGACAGTGCTGGGCAGGGGCCAGGGAGGGGAAAGGAGAGGTGACTGACACACCTGGGAGGGAATTATCAGGGGAGGGACCCGGGTTTCTGAGGTTAACCCTGAAATCACAAGGCAACAGGAGCAGGGCTGGTCCCTGCGCTGATCCACTGCAGGCAGGGCTGAACTCCGGTGTCAGGCAGGAGGTGGGAATGATCCCGTGGATTTCCTCAACCCCACAGTGTGAATTTGATCCACGCTGCTGTGGCAGGGGGAAAACACGGGGGCGGTGCGGCTGAACATTGAGATTCTGAAAAGGGTGATGGAGAATTTAATGGATCTTGGCGGCTTAATGCTCCATTTTTCTTGTGATTCCCCCTCGTTTCTTATCTCTCGTATTTACATAAATTATGTGGACTCCAGGGAAGCTGCAAGGCATAGAAATTTAATCAACCTGAGTCTCAGGAGCCTGGTCAGTGTGCAGCAAAAGGAGGAAAAGAGGGGTGGATAATGAAAAAAAAATAAATTAAAAATTAAAAAAATAAAATACAATAAAATAAAAATATAGAACTAAAATAAAAATAAAATAAATAAAATAAAATAAAATAAAATAAAATAAAATAAAATAAATAGAAAGAAATGATCAGAGCACAGGATGTGTCCAAGGAACTGTTAATAACACCAGCCCTGAGCCACATTCAGGAAGGAGTTGGATTTCAGGAGCGGGGAAGGGATGACATCACCTTTTGCTGCACACAGATTTTCTTTCGAGCTGGAGGGATCTGGCAGGTGAACAACAGCCAGGGAGGCACTTCCACCCCTCTCAACCCGGCACTGCAGCTCTTCCCCTTCTGGGATGCTAATCGGGACATCCTGGTGTGGGATCTCCTTTTGTCATACCCATCCCCCGGGGCCAGGCTCCTTTTCCCCCCCCCAGTCCTTCAGCAATGCTGGTGGAGGAGGGATTGGATGAAAGGGTTTGGAAAGAAGTCGTTGCAGGATTGCCCAGCTCCTCCTCGCAGGATGACATAATGCCTGCTGTGGTCTCTGAACTCCTGGTTTGCTGCTGGGCTGCAGCGTGGAGAGAGGCAAACCCACGTCTTGCTAAAGGCTGAATTCAAGCACGATGGAAATCCAGGAGTAAACCTGGAGGAAGAGGGATCCATCCCTGATTTTACTGCATGATTTTAAGTGCTCCTGCTCTCTCCATGTTCAGCAGGCAGACCCTCCCCTTCCCAGTGCAGCTCACCCTCTGCTTTAGCATATTAAAAAATAAAAACTTCCTTTGTTTCAGGGGGATTTTTCAAATTTCTTTCGAGCTAATTGCTGACATGGGAGATTGAAACACTTGATTTGTGAAATGTCAGTCTAAAAATGCTTGCACTTTTCTGCTCTTTCTTTGATGCCATTTTATTTCTAATGCAAAACTGATATCAAAATTCACACTTTGTTTCCCTTTTTCCATTAAGCCATTTTTTTCAGTCAAGAATTGTTGGATACTAAAAAGAGGAGAGGTTTAATGAGATATTGGGAAGGAATTGTTCCCTGTGAGGGTGAGGAAGCCCTGGTACAGGTTGCCCAGAGCAGCTGTGGCTGCCCCTGGATCCCTGGAGATGTCCAAGGCCAGGTTGGACAGGGATTGGAGCAGCCTGGGATGGTGGAAGGTGTCCCTGCCCATGCCAGGAGGTGGAATGGGATGATCTTTAAGGTCCTTTCCAACCCAAACCCAAATCCCAAACCATTCTTGGATTCCATGGCTGCTTCTCCAAGAGGCTGGGATGTTCAGATGGAACAACAGGAAGGGCTTTTTCACAGGAGATTGTGCAGCACTGGAAGAAGCACTCAGAGAAGTTGGGAATCTCCATCTTTGTGCAGGCTCTGGAATCATGGATGTTGCCAAGCCCTGGCTGACCTGATCAGGTGGTGGCCACAGATGGTCAGAGAGAGACCTCCAGATGTTTCAATACTTCTCTGATTCTCTGCAACCCCAAGCAGACAGGATATCTGCTTTTCCACCTGAATATTGCACTGCACAAAGCCAAGTGGGTGACAGAAGAGCTTTGCAGTCCCCTTATCAACAAAAGCTGGTGTGTGAGCCAAGGAAATGTGAGGATTCAGCTGTGGGGATTTAGGGCTGCCATCACAAGCTGCTCCCAGTTACTAATCCTGCCCTTCCCCTGCCTGCCTCACCCCTCTGCCAGCAGGATCAGCCCAAGGAATACTTTGGGAAAGTCCCATTACATTCTTTCCTGTTCCTTTGCTGCTGACAGGGTGGGAGATCACCCTGGCTGTCAGTGTTGAGGACAGCTTTTAGGGGATTCTGGTCTTATCACAGCTCACCTTACACATGGTGATGAGCTGCAGTGGCTGCATGATCCATCTGAGAGCCAGATAGCCCTGCACAAGGGGGACAAGGCCAGGATATGAGCCATTAAATCCAGGGATATTCCTGGCCAGAGTGTGGAAGGGGGGGCATCTCTCCCTGCCTTGCCCATGAGCTGCACTGACTGCTGCCAAACTGCCAGGGAATTGGGTCTGGAGACCAAAAATCTTCTCCAAAGTCCATGGAAGCAGGAACAGAGCTTCACTGGAGCCAGTGGAGGGATATTTTGGCAGTTCATTGCATTAAATGAGCCAGCTGAGCAGGGGTTGAGGAAACCCTGTCTACAGTGGAGGGCTTTTTTTCCTCCCTGTTAGTTTTCTCCTGAAAAAAAATCCTTCTTTAAGGCTGTTACAATCCTGCATCCCACTGATTTGTGTGGATAGAGTTGGTCCATCACTGACAGAAGAGCAGAGACAGAAGCTCCACTGTGACACTGTATTGGGAGGGGTCAGGCATTGGATCAGGTGCCCAGGGAAGTGGTGGAATCCCCACTGGAATCCCTGGAAGTGTCCAGAAGGTGTCACAAGGGGGACATGGCTTGCTGGTGAACACTGCAGCACTGGGTTAATGGCTGGACTCAAAGGAAAACAAGAGTCACCTTAGCAGAAGAAAATCTCCAAAATGGAGACACATTTCTGAGCATTCCCTTGAGATCCTTCACAGTTAATGGAGGGACACCTGTGCCTAAGGAGCACAAATGGATTTATCCCAGCTGGTCACAGGAAGGACCTGGGGCAAACACCTCAGGAACAGGCGCATGTTTCACTCACCTAAAGTTCAGCTCAGCTCAGCTCATTGCACTACTAATTTCTTGCTGCTTTTTCAGCTTCAGCATTTTGCTTATTTAAAGGTGCCTTGCAATACAGGGACCTTAAAAATCATCCAATCCCACCCCCTGCCATGGGCAGGGACACCTTCCACCAGACCAGGCTGTTCCAAGCCCCATCCAGCTTGGCCAAGACGTGTCCAGCATCACATTGGCTCAGTCCCTTAGCCTGATAAGCAGTGACAACCAAGTACATTTGGTGGCCCCTTCAACCAGGAGCCAAACTTGGACCCCAGATCATTCCTGATGTGTGATTTCACTGGCACAATGCACCAAAGCCTGGGCTTTTCCAAATGTTTGCAGTGATTTATCTCCTGCAATATAAAGAACAGCTTTGTACTGTAGTTTTCTTCAAAAGTTTAATTAAAAAGTTCTCTTCCTTCCTTTCTTTTTTGTGCGCTGGAACACGTACAAGGAGAAAGGAGGAGGATAAAAATAAAATAGAAGCAAAGTTAAGCATGCAAATGTTGATTAAAAAATATCAACCCACTCTCCTGTGAAATGCTAACAATGGTTCCCATGGCTCCTGTCTCCCGAGTCAGAACAGGCCCAGTGGGTGAACTTTGATTTCTGAAAGCACAGTCACTCCTGCCATGGGCACCACTGGTTACTCGCCCTCAGCAAGGCAATCTCTGCTCTGTGGAGGAGATAAAATCACCCAGTGAGCTCCAGTGTTTGGAGTGGGATGTCAGTCAAATTCCAGCTTGGAACAAGCTCCACATCTTCCAACAGCGTGGGAAGCCAGTAATGGGAACAAATCACCAGCAGGGACTGTGGGTATTTTTTCCTCCATTATTTGTGTGGATAAATCAAGCCTGGATAGCTCTGGAAGCCAAATCCAGGGATCTGATGGCATTCTCAAGTGAAATTCCCCATCCCAGGTGCTAAGGGAAATCACTCCAAAGCTCATTCCTGACCTGTTACATCACCTCCCACTCCATGCATCCTCAAAGAAACAAATAAACCCTTAAATATAAAATAAAACCTTATTAAGTATCTAATTGTCACTCTCGCTTTGCCCACTTCACAGCAACATTTATCACCTTCCACCAACCTGTGGGATTTTCACAGTGTTTATTTTGGCTGGATTGAAGAGCAGGAGCAGCCTCTGTGTTTCTCCAGAGCTTTCTCCCTTACCCCCTCTCTTCCCAACAGCTCAGCAGATTTGCACTCACAGTTCATATGAGCACTAGAAGAGCATTCACTCCCCATAAAGATTCCCCAATCCTTTTGGAAACCAGAACTGCAAGGCACAGAGCGAGGTCAGGAGAGCGGGAAGGGCTGTAGGTTGTTTATAAGATTTTGGAGCAGCTGCACCACTCCTTGATGAAGAGATCACAGCAGGTGGCTTTGACATCCCCAACCTCCATCATGTGGGTGGCCCCAAAGAACATCAGGCCTGTGATGCCCTTTGCAAGGAGGATGTGGGATGGGGACAAATCATCCCACACAGTTTCACTCTGACCAATTCTGTGGCCATAACTGCTTCAGCTGGGGCAGATCTTGATGTTGTCCTGGGAAAGCCAGGGCAAAGCCATCCCTGTTCAGGATTTCAGGGCACTGGGTAATTTCCTGCAATCACAAGCATTAGGCTCAGCACAGGCTGCCTCGCAGATGTCAACTCAACTTTTGGGTGGAATTTGCTGAGGAACTTGAAACAGGCCATGTTTGGAACTGAAGAAGACCAACACACATGCTGGGCCAGGTTTAAAGTCCACCAGGAGCAGGTTGAGTAACAGGTGGGTGCAAGAACAAGGCAAGCACACAGGGATGCATCCCAGGATGTTTCTGAGATGGATGTGCTGCTGTTGATTCAATAACAGAATGTTCCTTGGTGGTTGAGTTTCTCTGTTATTAATTTTTCTAAATCCTTGGCATTATGAGAAGGAGTTGCCCAGTTTAGCTGTGCTTTATAGAAAAAAAAGGAGCCTTCCTTTTGCTGGGTTTGATCTGTCACCCAACCATCCCATACAGTGCTCCTGGCTCTTGTTAGGAAATCCTTCATTGCAGGGGATGCTGGATTTTACAGCTCTTTGTCTTGAATGACATCAGCTCTCCCTTTTCTGGGCTGAAGAATCTTGGTCTCTGTGACACATTTTTCTGGAGTCCTTAGCATAAGAACGATGTGGAGCTGCTGGAATGAGTCCAGAGGAGGCCATGGGGATGCTCTGAGGGCTGGAGCCCCTCTGCTCTGGGGCCAGGCTGGGAGAGCTGGGGGTGTTACCCTGGCAAAGGGAAGGATCCAGGGAGATTTCAGAGCCCCTTCCAGGGCCTAAAGGGGCTCCGGGAGAGCTGGGGAGGGACTGGGGGCAAGGGATGGAGGGACAGGACACAGGGAATGGCTTCCCACTGCCAAAGGGCAGGGATAGATGGGATATTGGAAAGGAATTCTTGGCTATGAAGGTGGTGAGGCCCTGGCAGAGGTTTCCCAAAGCAGCTGTGGCTGGATCTGAATCCCTGGAAGTGCTCAAGGTCAGGTTGAACAGGGCTTGGAACAGCCTGGGATAGTGGAAGGTGTCCCTGTCCATGGCAGGGGTGGAATGAAATGTCCCTTCCAACACAAAACATTTCCTGAATGTACAGAAACTGTTCCACCCCCCTGATCTCCTTCAGTATTTTCTGAGTATTAATTTCTTGCTCTGCATCTCCTTTGGGAGATGAGTGAGGGCCACAAGCACACTGCAGGCAGCATCCTGGACAGTGCAGCAGCAGCAGCAGCAGCATGACTCCCTGTTCAGCCCCTTCCCTCCCCAGCCCTCCCTTTTATCCAATTTTGTTCTTTCTGACCCAATCCCAGCTGCAGAGGCCCTGGTGGCTGCAGGGCTGGCAGCAGCACATTGCAGCCGTCTGGCTGCAGAGGATGTGGAGCAGTGAGAGGGTTCCCAGCCCTCCCTGCACTGCTTTTCCCCCCTCTCCTCCCTGCCTGGCTGTGATTGCTCTGCCTCCTCTGGCACAGATGGCTGGAGGTTTTCCTGAGCTCAAATCCCAGTGTAAGGACTCCCAGGCCCCCCTGTTCCTGTGTGAGGCTCAGGGAGTTGTTGGCCACTGTGGTCATCAAGCACCATCAGCTCCTCATCCTCCAATCTTCCCATTGACCAAGAGTGGGTTTTGTTACAAACAGGTTGATGGATTTAATTAGGAGCAGCAAAACATTTTGATTTATGCTTCCTACCCGCCTTACCTCCTCCCCTGCCTCTCTGCCTCTCCAGCTTCACGCTTGTCAGAGCAGATATTTTTAATATATATATATTTATCACAAGCCGCCCCTTCAGCGCTACAGGCAAAGCTTTTAGCAGGGGAGAAGATGCCCGGTTTACAAGTAGCTCTCCAATTACTATTGCTTGCTTTAGTGATTTTCTAGGAGAGGCAAAGGGCTGGATCCTGGCTCTTTCCCTTTCCTCCACAGCAAGGTATTCACTGTTTCCCATGGTATCATCCCCAAGCTCTCCTGGGTGGCACATCTCCATGTTGGAGAATGTTTCCTCTTTTCCCTGATTTGCACTTGGTCCAGGGAGGTGGTTTCTGGCTGCTTTCCCCCTTCCCCAAACACCAAGGCATTAATAAAATCCCCCCCTGGCCTGTTAGTCTTGAGATTATCAAAATCTGCACTAAATCCCAGGGCTGGGGTAGCAGGAGGGGAACCTCTCCTCAACCACAGTTTGTCAGATCTGCGTCTGAGCTTGGATTCATGAATTGATGTGAACGAGACTCCTTCCTCTCAGCCCAGGATCCACGTGTGGGTCTGTCTATAATCCAATGAGTCACTTCAATGCTCTTTTTAGGTCAAATTTAAAGCTACACCTCCTTCCAGAGCCAAGGCTGGGGGATGGGAGCAGCAGAGAAGGGGATGCAGGGATGGGATGAGGGGATAGAGTGGCTGAGCACCGATCCCATCTCACATCCAGGGCAGGAGAGGCTCCTCCATCAATCCCTTCCTCCCTCCCTCACTCCCTCCCAGCATCCAGGAGCAGAGATAAGATCTCTGCTGCCCTAGCTCCGGGGAGACTCTGCCCAGACCCGCCGTCTGCAGCTCGGGAGGGAAACCGGAGAAAGACAGGGGAGAATGGGAGCACGGAGGGAGATGCCAGAATCTGAGCGAAGTTCAGCTCGTGTAACGTCTCCGGGAATGTCGGGACAGAGAAAGGACAGTGAGAGCTTGGCCATGGTCTCCTGATGCCTCCATGTAGAGCAGCAACCTGATAGAGCAAATTTCTCCTTATCTTCAGCTGCTTCCTTGCATCACCTGTGAGCAAACCCTTTGCCTTTCCAATGACAATAATGCCACCTGTATGAAGCTACATTCATTTTATGTTATTTTACTTTATATTCTTTTACTTTATTTTATTTTGTTTTCATTTTATTTTATTTTACTTTATTTTGTGTTATTTTATGATTTATTGTGCCATGATAGTATGTCAGACAGCAATGGGTCACTACGAATGGCAGGCACTGAATGTGAAGTTTAAAAAAAGCGAGATACAACCATGAAGAACAGTTTTGCCAAGAAGTGACATTCCCTACATTTCTAAGAGGGGATTTTCTAAATAATTCCAATTTTTTTTTTACACAAAACCATCAAAATACTCATTTATTTACTCCAGTTTGACCTCAAAACTGAATTCCCACCTTTAGATCAGGCAGCAGTGCCTGGTTTCAACTCCGTGCCAGCAGGAGATTGTTTGTATAGATGTAGAAATGAATAAATAAACCCTGTATATGGTCATATATATGATATATATAAACATATATGGTTTACTTTTATAAATATAGAGCCTATAAATCAGATATTTTTTCTTTTATTTATATATGCCATACACCTCTCTATATACAGGTACGTGCACCTCAAACAAATAAATAAGCCATAGATTCATATAGGTTTGCACATGAATATGCACCTATATCTATGTTAAAGGTATGAATTTGTATACATGGTGTGTTTATTCACTCTACATTTTTCCGTGGAATGCATTGTCCAGCGTGGCAGTCATAAATGTAAAAAAAAAAAAAAGAAAACTGTTTAAAAATTAAATCCAGAATCATTAAGTAGAGAGGTTTGTGGGCAAAATCCTGGGAAAGATGAAAGTGGTTCAAGGGTCTGGTGTGGGAAAGAGGATTTGGGCCAATATGGAGGCAATTTAATAAACAGGAGAATTACTGGACCAGAAGTGTGGGGTTCACCCTACTTGGAACTTTAGCAATGGGGAGATTTCCCAATGAGGTATTTAAAATAAATTAATTCATAATTTATCTCAGCTTGAAGTAGGGGTCTGAGAGCTAGACATGACCCATCCCAACCTCCCCACACTGATCCCCCAGTGTGGGCAGCAGGGGAGGGGGGAATTCTGCCCCCTCTGCCCCTCTCAGGTGAGACCTCACTTGCAGAGCTGCCCCAGCCCTGGGACCCAGCACAGGAAGGACCTGGAGCTGCTGGAGAGAGTCCAGAGGAGGCACCAG
>JAYDZK010000169.1:110111269-110130357 GCA_034509185.1 Euphonia xanthogaster | reverse complement strand
CAGTGCTGGGCAGGGGCCAGGGAGGGGAAAGGAGAGGTGACTGACACACCTGGGAGGGAATTATCAGGGGAGGGACCTGGGTTTCTGAGGTAAACCCTGAAATCACAACGCAACAAGGCAAGATGTATTCTATTACCATCTGTATGGCACTCGTCTTCTGTTAAGTGGGCAGTTTTCCTTATCCACAACCATTCCTCCCTCAGCAGGGAACATCTGCTGATAACAGGCCATTGAATGTCACTGCATGACTGAGAAGAACTACAGCATCCCATTGGGAGATGCTCCGCCCAGAAGGAGGAGCCAAGCATTCCTACCCAGATATAATCTGGAGATTCTGGAATACCAGTACAGATCCTCCACTGGATTTCCCAGAGGAACAGCAGCTGCCTCTTCCCCTGGATCTTCGGAGAAAGACTACACCTTTTCTACAGGATCCCTGCTCCAGCAGAACCACACCTGACACTGCAGGAGGGCTGCAGCCACAATTCCAATTGGACTGCTACCAACACCCTGCCCAGCAGGGTGTCAGGTTGAGTTCTGACTCTGCCAGTGTTGTTTTAGTTTATCGCACTGTTTATTTTATCTTTTTATTTTCTTCCCTATTAAAGAACTGTTATTCCTGCTCCTATGTTTTTGCCAGAGAGCCCCTTAATTTAAAATTTATAGCAATTCAGAGGGGTGGGGAGGGTTTACATTTTCCATTTCAGGAGAGGCTCCTGCCTTCCTTAGCAGACACCTGCCTTTCCAAACCAAGACAAGGCTGCACCAGATCGTGGGGAATGGAAGGATGTTGAGGTGCTTGAAGGTGTCCAGAGAAGGGTGACAAGGCTGGTGAAGGGTCTGGAGCCCAAGCCCCAGTAAGGAGGGGCTGGGGAAGCTGGGTGGGGCTCAGCCTGGAGAAAAGGAGGCTCAGGGGAGACCTCATCACTCTGCACAACTCCCTGACAGAAGGTGCAGCCAGGTGGGGGTCGGGTTCTGATCCCAGGGAACCAGCGATAGGATTAGGGGACACAGCCTTAAGCTGCTCCAGAGGAAGTTTAGGCTGGACAGTAGGAAAAAGTCCTTCATAGGAAGAGTGACTGGGCATGGAATGGGCTGCCCAGGGAGATGATAGAGTCACCATCCCTGGAGGTGTTTCAAAAAAAGTGTGTTGTGGTCTGACAAGGTGGTGTTAGGTCACAGGTTGGACTCAATCTCAAAGCTCTTTTCCAACCTAGCTGATTCTGTGAACTCATCTAGAGGTGCTCAGTCCGTGAGGGAGACAGGGATCTTCCAAGCCAGCAATGCATCCCAAAAAAATACCAGCTCAGAATGGGGAATTTTTAACAACTGAGAAATTCTGTGCCTGCTTTAATTTTCAGGAGCACCAGGAAAGTGGAATTAAAGCCATGCCAAAGCTGTTGGCTTGGGTATCTGTCAAGCTTCAGAGCCTCCATCTCAACATTAAACAAAGCCCAAATTAATTTTGCTCATAAGGCAGCAGCCACAGGGAGACAGAGCAATTAGAGGTGGAAAGGACCAATTAAAAGAACACCAAATAACTGATCCCCAAATACTCAGTCTGGGTTTCCAGCCTGCATAAATCAGAGCTAGCCCATGACAGAGCCCTCCTCCCCTGTGGCTTATTTTATCTCGGTGATTTGAAGTGGCTCTCAGGATGGGACCTCCATGGTTTCCCACAGGACAGAGAACTACAACCTCCAAGCTAATGATCTAAGTCTTTGGAGGTATTTTTTTTCTCCCCTGGCATCTGGCTTGGGAAGGTGGAAGATTCAGAAGTAATGAAAGAAAAGAGGTCTTTTATTAAAAAAAAAAAAAAATCTAGCTCATAATTAAGAAAATTCATTGCCACAGGATGCTGTGGGTAGTGAAGGAAGGAGTGAACACTTGGTGTGGGAATCAGCCTGGCAAACAGGAGAAGGCAGGGCTGGAAAAGCAAATCAAGACAATTCCCACTTCCCACCCCACTTCCCTCCTCACAGAAAAGCAACAAAACCACAAAAGCTACAAAGAAAAGAAGGTGGGAAAGAAGCTGAACAGGTTCACCAGAAGGGGATGGAACAGGATGATCCCCAAGGTTCTAGGACTCTGTGACTCTGTGTTTTGGGATAAATTTCCTTTTCCTGGATTTTAGCAGCATGGATGTGATCAGACCATATCAGTTTCCCTCCAGGCCTGGAAATGAGCTGCTCAGTTTGTGGGTACAGATGCAGCTCTGGGAAAAGGGAGTAAATTATTCCTGGCCTGGTGGCTTGTGCATGAAGATGCAGAAGGGAAGGGAGGAAGCTGAGTTCCCCTTGAGAGACCCCACAGAGACCCTGATATTCCTACATGAGACCTTTCCATGACCCCATTCCGAGGGCTGCTGCAAGGATGGTGTGAACCAGAGCAGCCTCAGGGTTGCTTTAGCTTTTGCCATAATCCCTCCTCCTCCAGGCAAGCAGAGAATCCCAGAATAGTTTGGGTTGGAAGAGACCTTAAAGCTCATCCAGTCCTGCCCCCTGCCATGGGCAGGGACACCTTCCACTATCCCAGGCTGCTCCAAGCCCCATCCAACATGGCCTTGGACACTTCCAGGGATGAGAACCTGTGCCAGGGCCTCACCACTCTCACAGGGAAGAATTCTTTTCTAATATCTAAATCCCTTCAAACCCAAACCATTCTATGATTCTCTGGCACTAGATAGGTATCCTGGAGGACCTTGCCTGATGCTCCCAGACAGCAATAAGACTCCAGCTTGGCTATCTAGAGAGGATTAAGTCACCTTTGTACCAATCTCTGAGTGAATCTCTCTCTCTCTCAGGAAATCTCCCTCAAATTGTTGGCAGGGTTGTGGTCATTTACCTTTATCAAAAAACCCCCACTATTTCCTCTCAGACCTCATAACCTGTGCTCCCAGCAGAGCAATGCCACTTGGCAGTTTTTATTCTTCCACCTGAGTTACAATAAAAAAAAAACCAACAAAACAAAACCTATTCTGTTGATATTTTGCCTTGTCTCACAACAAATGCTGGTGTTTTATCAGGAGGTGATCACAGGTGTTATTGAAGTGACCCTGGGTCATACTTTCTTCTTGGTGTATCAAGTTACCTAAGAAATGCCAGCAAAGGCTTTCATTGAATATTTGGAAGAATGTGGGATTAAAAAAGCCTCTGCCACCAAAAAAAAAAAAAAAACCCACAAAAACAAACCCCACAACATTTAAAAGAGAATTATGAGGCCATTGTGCAGAGAGCTGTGAGCTATAGGTGCTTTTTTTCTTTTGCAAACCAGCTTTACATTTTTTGACTGGTTCTTGTTTTCCCTCTTTTTAGGAATCTGTTTGATTTCACACAAGCTGGAAGGCAGAGCCCTCTAGAACATAAAGATAAGGAACAAAGCCTGGCAGTGGTTGACTAAAACCACGCGGATGTGGCACTTGGGGACATGGTTTAGTGGCAGCCTTGGCAGTGCTGGATTAAGAGCTGGACTCAATGGTCTTTGAGGGCTTTTCCTTAAGAATTCCATGTTTCTATGAGAGGATGGTGTGCACAGGGAGGAGATGGAAATGGGATGAGGGCTGTCACTGCCTGCACTCCTTGGAAGGCTGCCTTGTCTTCCCAAGGGCTTGGGAGCTCCTTGCCTGGTGACAGGTCCTGTGGAGGCAGCTGGGCAGAGGGTGGAGCACCAAAGTCGAGCTGCTCTGCAGGGCATGAACTCTCACTCCCCACACTCACCCCTGGGGCTTGGCTTGAGATGCAAACCCCCTGTCCTGCATCCATGGAGTTGTCCCATAAAACACTGCTCTGTTCAAACCCTGCCAGAATATTTAGAGGAATTTCAGCCAGAAGCCAGAAATCCTCATTCTCCTTCCCTTTCCCAGAGGCTCTGCACAAATACTAAAGCCATTCCCTCCTTCCCATGCTGAGGACCAAACAATCACTGGAAAGGATGAGTGATGTCCCTTTAAAAGCAGCAAAGCTGTCAGGCCAGCAGAGCTCCACAAAGCTGCTGGCAATGAATAATGGGATTACAGGGGCCACACCACGGGGAGCTGTGGGGTTTTTGGTTTGCAAAGTTCACCCACGAGGTAACGCCACACTCCGGTTTATCTGTGTGAGGCAGCAGCAGATCCCACACACGGATGCAACATCCTGGAGAAACCCATGGGGAGCATCCAGCAGAAGCCAGGCTTTGGATTTCCTTTGATCCTCTCATGGCCGGGGCAGGAAGAGCCTTAGGTGTGTCTTGCTCATGAAAGCCAACATTTTAACACATTCTGCCTCTCTCTACACACCCAGCCCCAACTGTTTCTCACCAGCATGGTTGGGAAATGTTGTTGGAATGGACAGGATGCCAGGTTGAACTTCCCAGGGTGGAAGGGGGAGCCAAACTCAGGCAGAGAAGTAACTGCTGGATTTAAATGCAAAGCTAGACCACCAGAACTTATGAACCTAGGGAGGATTTTCTGCTTGGATTGAGCCTCAGAGTCTCCCAGGGATTTTTAACAGAGGCGAAGGAGAGAAAGCTCTGGGTGTATTCTTTCCTGATTTCCAGTCTAGGTGGCTCATCCTAAATAGCTACAAGCAATTGCCTTCAATTTTGCCTTTCACCAGACAGGAAGACCAATAATTTTCTCATTTCCAGCAGTCCATCTTTTCTCTGCATTGCTTTTGGGGGATTTTCAGCAGGCAGCACCTTGAGGCATGGAGATGAGGAGCTCTTTGAGATTTCCCTCTCTTCCCAAAAGAGAAGAATCCCACGGATGAAGTCCCAGCCTGGTCCATGAAGCACAGGGGGATGGTCTGTGGAGAGGCAGCTGCCCCCACCGGGCCAGCCTTTTTTATTTTCCAAAGATCAAAAGAAACTGAAATGTGAATTGGCAAGCACAAAGAAGCACAGGCCACTTGTCAGATCCTTGCCAAACCCTTCAGACAAGTCCACATTGTCTGTGTTTTAGTTTGGGGCTTCTTCAGAGGTGCTCAGATACCGCCCTGGCTAATTTTAGGTGCTCACACCCTTGTGGGGCAGCCCACAGTCCCAGATGAGTTATCCCAGCTCCATCTGGAGTGCCTGGGAGTTCACCACCACCAGGAAAGCTTTCTTTGCCAGCTGGACCATGTTGTGGGTCCCAAATCTCACTCTTCCTCAGTGTTGTTTAGGCTGTGTTGGCTCCCTCTCTCCCCAAAGCAATGGCTGCACCCAAACTGACCCTTGGGGATGGTCCTGTTCCATAATAAATCCTAAACTCTTCCCTAGTTTCAGCAATATAACAGTAGAGGTCACAGAGTCACAGAGTGGTTTGGGTTGGAAAGGACCTTAAAACTCATCCTGTTCCACCCCCTGCCAGGGGCAGGGACGCCTCTCACTATCCCAGGTTTCTCCAAGCCCTGTCCAACCTGGCCTTGGATACTTCCAGGGGTGGGGACTCCACAGCTTCTCTAGGCAACCTGTGCCAGGGCCTCCCCCCCTCATAATTAAGAAATTTGGTGATGCATTGTTGTTTAAATTCACTCAAGCACTTGTGCAGCCAATATGAGTATCCCAAATGGAAATAAAAGTGCTTAATATTTAATCTTTTAAAATCTGACCAACATGACACAGGTGTTTTATGATTTCCCAGACATTTGTGTTCCTTTTCAGGTCTTTCCTGCACTCTGGCTCATACCCCTCAGATTTCAGTGCCAAACTGGTGAATTTGAGATAGAGAACTCATTTTTTCCTAAAAGGACAAAGTTAGAACTGTTCTAAGATGTCCCTGCTCATAGGGTTGTACTTTAGCCATACTTAGGAGGGAGAGGACTTTGAATGATTAATTTTATAACTTGTAAAACCTGACAAATTTCAAAAGCAAAGAGCAAAGTGTGACCCCTCCAGCCCTCGAGTCTGTCACCATCCCCGGGCTGGTGATGGTTTTGCTCTCAGCACAGATGAGGAGCTGCCACACTTGACAGTGCAAAGGCAAACACAAGGGCAGAGAAGAGGCAGGAGGAGCTGGGGAGGGAAATGCTCCAGCCCTGGGGCAGCTCAGCACATGCTGAGAGCTGCAATTTGCTCCTACACCTCCACAGAGCCTCTCAGCACAAAAACAAGAGCAGTTTGCATGTCTGAATAAATCAGCTTCCTGGGGCCAGGTTCTCAGCAGGGCCCAGCTGACGGGGCTGGCTGAGGCTCCCTGGGTTTGTGTTAGTCCCACAAACCTGGGTCTGGGACAGGTCACGTGAGGTGACAGGCCCAGAAAAGCAGATTTTTGGGTTTGTTGTTGCTGGAATGGCTCTTGAGGTATTAAAAGGTCTTTTTTCTCAGCTTTGCACTAGAAGAAGTCAGGATTCCTCGGCTCTGGTTTTTAAGGTTGTTTATTTTCCCTTATCTATTACATTTTCTTTTGGACTTATGGAGGTCTGTCTAGCAGGTCAGATAGAGGCACACTGACTACCCTTGGGGCAGTGTTATCTTTTTACACTAAAAACTACGCATACTTTATCTACAATAATTTTTTAATACTTATTACTTAAGTTAGACGGTTTGTCTTTATCTTCAACTGATTTAAAAGTGTTACTATCACAGCAGAAGATGGAGGACAAGAAGAAGAAGAAGAAAGATAGGACATGCTTAGATTCTTTTATTGTGCTTTTTGAAGTTCTATTCTAAAAACTTTAAAATTTTACTTTTTCCCTTTGTGATAAATTTACTATCATTTTATTCAAATTTTTGTGGCTTGTAACTTTTCCCATAAAGTTGGTAATTGTTTCTATGGGTTAAAATCAGTGCCTTTGACTCTGTGCCAAGGTTTCTGAGCCCCCTGCCAGGGTTTTGAGTCTTTTAGGGCAGTTAGAGGAATGTCTTGGGTTCTGACAGCAGATGGACAATAAAACCTTGGGTTTTGTCTTTTGCTTCACTTCTCCACGTGAGCAGCCTGGACCTGGCTGAGGTCAAAGCAGAGCAGACTCTGAAGACACAGAGGAAAATTCCTTGCATTGTCAGATGATGGCTTTTGTGTGGACTGGGAGTGACAAGAGATAGGGCAAGAGGAAATGGCCTCAAGTTGCACCAAGAGAGGTTTAAGATGGATATTAGGAAAAAATTTCTTCAGCAAAAGGGTTGGTTCAGCCCTGGCACAACTTCCCAGGGCAGTGGAGGGATCCCCATCCCTGGAGGGATTTGAAAGCTGTGTGGATGTGGCTTGGGGACATGGTTTAGTGCTGGCCTTGGCAGTGCTGGGGGGTGGTTGAACTTGATGATCTTAAAGGGCTTTCCCAACCTAAACCCTTCTATGATAGTACCAAATTTACTCTCCTGCCTCTGCTGCTTTTGGCTGGGATAGAGTTAAATCCAAAACTGGGTGGTCCTGTACCAATTGCCTGATGGGAACAGTCCCCAGCATGTGCAAACTCCTGAAGCTCCAAGTGCTTGGCAGGAGCTCCCTGGGACAAGCCAGAACCATTCCAGGGTGATGCTGTTGAGACAACCCAGCCTGAACACGCTGGGAGCTGTGCTGAGGGTTGGGGCTGATGGAGCTGCACACTCTGCATTTCACTCCCTAAGGACAGGGCTGCTGCACTTCTTTCCTGCATGGAAAGAATCTCTACATTCACCAGCTTTTGCCCCTTCATTGGATCGGTGAATCCCACAGACCCTAAATAACCACACTGTGAGATCACAGAATCATGGAAGGCTTTGGGTGGGAAGGACATTAAAGCTCATCTTGTTCCACCCTGCCATGGGCAGGGACACCTTCCACTATACCAGGTTGCTCCAAACCCCACCCAACCTGGCCTTGGACACTTCCAGGGATCCAGGGGCAGCCACAGCTTCTCTGGGTGCCTTCCCCACCCTCACAGGGAGGAATTCCTTCCCAATATCCCATCTAACCCTGACCTCTGGCAGTAGGAAGCTATTGTCCCTTGCCATTGTCCCTTCAGGTCCTTATCCAAAGTCCCTCTCCATCTTTCTTGTAGACTCCTTTAGGAACTGGAAAGCCACAATCAGCTCATCCCAAAGCCTTCTCCAGGCTGAACAATCCCAGCTCTCTCAGCCTTTCCTCACAGCAGATCTGCTCCATCCCTCTGCTCATCCTGGTGCCTCCTCTGGACTCTCTCCAGCAGCTCCAGGTCCTTCCTGTGCTGGGTCCCAGGGCTGGGGCAGCTCTGCAGGTGAGGTCTCACCTGAGAGGGACAGAGAGGCAGAATTCCCCCTCCCCTGCTGCCCACACTGGGGGATCAGCCCAGGATCTGGTTGGTTTCTGGGCTTCATCCTGCTGTGGAACCTTCCTGATGGCTGTGCTACCACCACATGAGGAAAAATCTTGTCTGTGTTGGGATGTTGGGAAGCTTGTTCCTTTATTTGACAAGAAACTGCATTTCACCCTTGAAATGTCATGTGAAATGCACCTTTTGGTTCCAGCACCATGTGATGGGATGGCCTGGCTGTGCTCCCTCTGCCTGCTGGCAGCTCTTACCCACACTCGTGCCTCCAGCTCAGCTATTTCACCCTGTGGTCAGTCAAAAAATTGCTCTCTCTTCTGGGGAAATTGTTCTAAATTACCACTCACGTCCAGATCCAGCAAAGACTGGTATAATTAAGTGGCTGGGAAATGGAAAGTGAGGAACAATTAGGGTTTGCTTGGCCTTTTCTCATCTTTAATTCAAACTTTCAGTTTTTGACAGATGGTGGTTTAGATACCACACCCCAGTCTAAGGGGTAGAATCAGACTCTGAGACAATTTGTACTTCCATCAAGGGCAGAGATTGAAAGAAAACCCCAAATCTTTTAAAATCCAGGGTTCTGAGAAGGAAAATCTGCTTCTTCCTCTCTTTGATCATCTTGAGATTCAGGGTTTCCATCAAGTGTGAATTTAAGATTACACCCAGATTCAGGTCACAGATCTGGAGCTGAGGCTGTCCAGAGCACTGAGGGGCTGTAGGGGATCATCTCAAAGCTGTTCCTAATAGTTCTGAATTCCTGAAAGCATGGCCCCAAGAAACCAAATCACCAAAGTGCAATATCCAGAACCTCCTCTGTAAATAAATCCTCAGGGGACCAGTGGAGTTGGGTGAATGGAGCAACAGAAAGTTGACAAATCAACATTATCTGAAGCAAAAGCCACAAAGAAGCCTTTGAAACTGTTATTCATCTTTGTCAGAAGCTTTCCTCAAAGATTTCAGTGCTTCTCAAAAACAAAGTGTCTGCACAGGAACATTTTCACAAGTGTTGGCCATAAGTGATGTCCCAGCCCCTATTGCAAATATTCCTGCTGGGACTCACAGGCAAAATTCCAACTGGGCAACAGAAACAAAGCCACGTGTCATGAGTCACTTCCAGTGATTTGGGCCAAATAATAAAGAATTTTCATGCCAGTGAGGAGAAGGGAAGTGTGGTTTTGGTGTCTGATTGCTTCTACTCCTGTGAAGAGCACCTGGGCTCAGTCTCCAGCTCTGACTTCAGCTGCCTTGACAGGGACATACCCATCCTATCAACCTCCAGAGAATCACAGAATACCCTAAAAGGGAAGGGACCCACAAGGATCATCAAGTCCAACTCCTGGCCCTGCACAGGACAACCCCAAAATCACTCTATGTGCCTGAGAGTGTTTTCCAAACATTTCTAAAGCTCTGTCAGGATTGGTGCACCCCCCTGGGAATTATCCCCAGGCTGTGCTGACTCCTGAGCTCAGCTGGGAGCTGGATCAGGCCCAGGTTAAATTTGTGCCAAAACCCATGATAGCAAAGTGACAGAGGAAAGGTGAATTCCAGCCCTGGCTCTCTGGATTTTCCTAGCACAGGTTCCTAGAAAAGACAAAGGATTTTTGTCCCCTCCTTCTCTGTGAAATATCCAGCACATCAAAACCAGAAATAAACAGATGTGAGAGACAGGGCCCAGGGCTGGGATGGGGGTGTGGCAGAAATGTGGACTGGGTTTGAATCAAGAAAAAAGTGACAGAGGATGGGCCTGGAGGAGCCAGGTGTGGGAAACAAAATGAGTGATGGAAAAATACAACAAATGATGGAAAACACGATGACTGATTGTTGCCTTTCCACCTGGGGCTGAAGGCAGGTAGCCACAAGGAGTTTCCCCACTCTTTCATTTTTATCCCTCTTGAAAATTGGTGCTGACAGGGACAGGCAATCACTTACCAGCTCCTTCCTGAGCCATGTCAAGGCTTCGTCGATGCTCTCAAAGCCACCTATCCTCCCTGAGGTGACAGTGTCCTTGTCCTGGGCAGGGCTCCCATTGAGGTGCAGCTGCACCTTCCTCATGGGGACAGTCTCCCCCGGGGTCTTTTTGGCCTTGGTGGCCTCGTCCTCCCTGTCTCCCTCGGGCTGGGGGCTCTTCCAAGCCTGCTCCTCCAGCTTTGCCTTCCATTCCAAGTAGGAAGGGCGCCTGGTCTCCAGTCTCAGCTTCTCTGTCAATGCCTTGAGGGTCCTCAGGTGATCATCTGGAGGAGGAACCCCCCCAGAGCCAGCATCCATGCTGTCCAGAGCCTCTTCTACTTGGATTTGGGGCACAGACATCCTCTCTGGGAGTCCAAAGGCATAGAGGTGGGCTGGAAAGGACCAGGGATGGAGATGAGAACCCTCAAGGTTTGACCAGGTGTCACGAGGTGCTCAGCACAGCTCCCTGGAGGGCAGCTGAGGTGTGGGCCCCTCCTCAAGCACCAAACCAGCCTTGAATGAACACCTAGAAGAACAAGAAGAAAAAAAAAGATTGGTTCTGAGAAGGAAAAGGGGGTGTGGAAAGAGAGACAGCTCTTGCTGGAGCAGGGGAGTGAGGGTTTTGGGAGAGGTTCAGTGCCAAGGTGCTGCAGGGGAGGGTGACCTCACCTCAGTTATCTGAGTGCTGTGGGGCAGGAACAGACAGGCTCTGGCTTTTAGCAAAGCTCTGGTTACCTACACCTCCATCCTTAAGGGGCCACAGAAGGGTGGCCAAGGAGGCCAGGACACATTCCCAGACCCCAAAGTCCTCTGGAGACAGCAGTGGCTGCTGCTGGATGTTGGGCTGTCTGGTTTTGCTGATTTTCTGCCTGGCAAACCCACATTTCCCCATCTGGGCAAATCAGGTCCAGATGAAATAGGACAACCTGAAAGAGGGGAAGTTTGGATTAAATATTAGGGAGAAATTCCTCCCTGTGAGGGTAGGGAGGCCCTGGCTGAGGGTGCCCAGAGAAGCTGTGGCTGCCCTGGATCCCTGGAAGTGTCCAAGGCAAGGCTGGACAGGGCTTGGAGTAGTTTGGGATAGTGGGAGGTGTCCCTGCCCATGGCAGGGGGTGGAATCTTTAAGGTCCTTCCAACACAAACCATTCTGGAAACCCAAACTTCTTCCATGAGTTTGAGTTAAAAGGAGAACTGGAAAAAGGGATTTATTCTTCCCCAGACCACACTCCCCTCCAGTTTAAGATCTGGGTTTAGTTCTGGGTTTGCCGAAGCTGCAGCCTGAGGATTCAGTTCCCTCCTGGCCCACTGGCTCCAGTCAGGAACGTGGTCCCAGCCAGGTGGGGAACTAACTGGGCTGCTGGCATGGTTGGGGCTCAGGCATCCAGGGAGACTTGGACTCGTGGTTTCCATCACTGGCCACCTCCAGTTTGCCCAGTGGGAATGGTCCCTCGTAAACACCCTTAGGAGCAGCAGCACAGAGAAGCCAGGAGCTTCCTCCCCACTTCTGCTGTCAGCACTTATGGAAGCTGTGCCCACCGCTGGTCTGGCAAACCCTGGGACCTGGAGGGGCAGAGAACTCCTCAAGAGTTAAGCTCAGGCAGCTTTTGTATTCATTTGCCAGCAGGATCAGATAAGAGACATTCTCAAGGTCGTGTGCTCATCTACAGCTGAGCTAGGAATAGATCCAGAGCCCTCTTCTGAACGTCAAGCACAAAACAAAATACTTCTCTGCCTGCCTGGTGAGGTGCCTGGAAAACCAGGCAGGATCTGTGTAGCTTCCTAGAGTTACTCAGCCATTTTTCTCCCTGCCATTCCCACAAAGGCATGTGCAGCTCTGAAATCCAGACCATAATTACGCCTCTCCAACATTTTCAGTAAGAAGATTCAATTTAAAATAAACACAGAGTGAGAGCAAGACTTATCCCAACAATTGTGTGGGGGCACATGAGCTGAAGGAGGAGTTGAGAGTGTACACACAGACAGTGTGGGGGTGGAGGATTAGTCATGTTGTGGTCTCCTTCCTGCTCCTATTTATGCTAATGAGAGTTTTACGGGGAGAGGGAGCACGCACAGACACTTTGGCAGGTTGAAGCCAACAGCTCTCGTGCCTGGAACATCAACAGTTTTCCTTCTTCTGTTGAAAAAGAGAGGGGAGAGCAGCAGGATGCACTGGTAGAAGGTTGCTCTGCAGGGCTCAGGGCATGTCAATGAATTTACCTTTCCTCCTGCTCCAGCCTCCCCAAATCAGTAAAGGAAAACAAGTAATGACTCTAAAGATCTCGATTCTGAGCTTTTTTCTCTATCCTATGAGACCTCTGTGGAGACTGCTGAGGGTGGCCCAAGCCCAGCAGCCCCAGAGCCTGCTGCAGTTCCACACTGGGCTGCTTGATTTGCTAATCCCCACCAAAGATCATATTTTTATCATTTTCTGAATGCCACATCTACAAAACAGAGCCCCACACAAACTCTTTTGTCCTGTTTTTCAGCGTGTATGAAATCCCCAGGGTGGCAATGGCCCCTGGTATTTGAACCCTGGGCACAGCTCAGTTAGCATTTAGAGCACTGGACCATGAAAACAGAGCAGCAGCTTGGAGCATCCCCTTTGTCACAACCCTGCTGACATCTCCCCCTCCCTGTCACCACAACTCCCAGCAGCTTTGGAGGAGGTTTGGTTTTTCTGCCCTAAAAGCAGCATTGATTCAGCCCATCCTTCACTTTCTCTCTGGTGTAACATGCAACATCTCATTGCCTCTGCAGGGACACCCCCTAAACTGGCAGCATCCCCCAGCCAGTCCAAACTCCAAAGTGACAGAAGAGAGCCACCTCTAATTTCCTATCAATATCTTGGACTTGGATCAAAGACCTGCTGTAGAGAAAGAGATCTGAAAGTTGTTAAGTGTGAGAAAAATGCCCTTGTGCTGTAACACAAACCCTTTGGTGCCTGAGCTACCAAATTACCTGGAACAAACCTGCCTCTGGCTCACATCCACATGTCTCCCTGCCCTAAGCTTGGCTCCCCCTGGACTGGGCTGTGTGAGGGGATTTAAGTGATTAATCCTTGATTTGTCTCATTATCACACCTGCCACAGGGAGTTCATGCACTCCTAATTAGGGCTAACGGGTTGAGCCCCAAAACAGAGTGAGGGATGGCTCACACTTCAGTCAGAGCCTCTGCTCAGGGGTTCCCCCTTTCCCTAAGATGAATCCTGAAAGCACAGAACACAACAGGTCACTGAGACAACAACAAAAAAAACCTTTTCATTTCTTTCTGGTGTTAGGTTTCCACTGGAGAAGTCAACTGACCTACCCCAAGGGATCAGCAGAAGCACCAGCCTGGGATGGAGAAATAACAGGAATGTTTAAACTGGGAGTTCAACAATTAGCCAAGGAGGAGCTGCGGGGAGCAAATTATTCTTCTTCCTTCACTGTTCCTGGTGGAATGTGGATTCTTGTAAGACCATTTCTTATTGCAGAGGAGCAGCAGTGGCTGCAGGAGTGTGGTAGAGGAATTCTGCTCCTCAGGAGGCTGGGAAGGCAAAAAAGCCTCAAAAGGAGACAAAACCTCAGCTGACAGAAGCCCTTTTGCCACAGACACGCACCACGGATGACACTTCTGGCATGGAGCAAACAGGGCAGAGGCAATGCTTCAGGCTGTGAATGACCTTCAAAAAGCACCTCAGCCCCTCTGTGCCTCAGTTTCCCTCTCACTGAGGAGTCAGTCCATGCAACTGGCCTTCAGGGAAGAAGCTCTGGGGACTGTCAGAGATGTACAGAATTCAGAATTCACCACTGGTGTCCCCAGGTCTCATCTGGCTGCTCATGCTCCCACTCGAGTGGGTGCAGGGACGCCCCCTGTGAACCATGGAGTTTGGGATGTGGTTCCCCTGATCATTTGCTCTGGAGATTTGCACAGGGGTCACCCAGATACCCCCTGGTCCTACAGAGGAAACCCCTGGAGTAAATCCAACCTGCCAGCATCACCATCCAGCTCTGCAGCTCCCAGCAGCAGAGGAGGACCCCAAGCCTGGAAAGGTGAGGTGAAGGAACACTGAGGTGGAGTGAGAGGTGGGGGACAGTGCCTGCTGTGCAGGGAGAGCCGTGTTTGCCTCCCTCCATGCACAGCAATGACACAGGGCTGGGGCGGGGGTGACTGACCCCCCTGGAGGTCTCTGACTCCCCCCCCCGGGTGTCTGCTGCAGGTTGGGAGAGGGGCAGAGAGGAGGAGATGCCTGTGAGAAGGGGTTGCCATAGCAATGGAGTAAGGGAGGACTCTGGCTGAGGTTGGATGGATGTTCCAGAGCATCCTCAGGGCAGCAGAGACTCAGAGGCCTCAGGAATGGGGTGAGGGAAGGAGAGACCCATCAGGATCAACACTGCAGCTCCCTGGAGCTGGTGGCTCCCTTTCAGGGTGGTTGCACATCACTCATTCCTTTCCCCGTGCCGGAATGAGCTCTGTCAGGAGAGGAGCTGCTGTGGATTTGGTGAGCTGGGGGTTCCTCACCCTGCCAGAGCTCCCCCATCCTGCTGGCTCTGCACAAGGATCCTGCAGAGGTGGAGAACAAATCCCTGGGCACCCCACTGACCCCGAGGAGAGCTGGTTTCCCTGGATTTTATTATTCAGTGTTTACCCACCCAATCCTTTTCTGTAGCAGCTGAAATCCGCCCATGCAGAAAACCAGCCTGGTCCTGAAGTGACCTTCATCTTCCGTCCCTTCAAAAGGACAAAATCCCAGCACCAGGAAGAGCTGTCTGATCCTGAGGAGCCAGGAATTGGTGCTGTCAGGATCAGATGCTCTCTGCCTGCTCAGGATGGTTGGGACAGGATGGAAAGGGCTCTGCCCATGCTGGAGGAGTCATGGCAGAGCCCTCAGTGACACTGAACACGATGCCCAGGAGACCTTCTGGCCACGCTCCTGTATGTGAGCTTGTTCCTTTCTCCATGGAAAAATGGCAGCACGGATGGGACCAAAATGGGCATTACAAACATGGATGTGGACATGGCATTCACAGAAAAATGGGGAAAAGGGGAAAAGAGGGGCTTTCCATTCACATATGACCTGGAGCAAGATGAGGATTTGCTCCAGCACATCCTTCTTCTCAAATGGCCTCCAGAAAGAGCCCTGAACACTGCAAGGGAGGAGGGGAGAGCAGTGGGGGCTGCAGAAAATCCATCAGAGGAGTGGAGGGATGCAGAGATGGCTGCTCCAGCCCTGGCAGCGTCCAAGGCCAGGTTGGACAGGGCTTGGAGCAACCTGGGATAGAGGAAGGTGTTCCTGTCCATGGCAGGGGGTGGATGAGCTTTATGGAAGGGACCTCCCTTCCAGCCCAAACCATTTTGTGATTCCGTGAGATTAGAGGGGACCAGTTTGCACTCCCTGCCCCAAGGCACTTCTCCCTGGCTGATTTCCAGCGTCACAGGCAGAGTCAGAACCTGTTTCAATAAACACATCTGCACCTTCTTGCCCGACTACACCTCATCCCTCCTGCGTCCCCCACACCTTCTAGCAGGCTCCTGGTGAGGCAGCCGGAGTGAGGCTGCTGCCTGCTTCAGATGGACCCTTTCAGCTCCATTTTCAGACCAGTTAGGCTCCCCTGGATCAGCAGATTTCCAGGCTTTGTGTGGAAATCCTGCATGAAGAAGTATTTGGCATTTCAGCAAAGCAGTCTTCCAGTCAGCTGGAAGCAGCTGCAAACTGGGGAGCTGAACGGCGTCGATGCTTACAACCCACCAGCCCAAACCAGGTAGGATTCCTCTCAGGAGGAAAAGGATTAAGGAGCAGAAGCAAAGGCAAGTTTTCAGGCTCTTGGTGAAGTCACCATGTCCACCTTGGTGTGTTCTGAGCCATGGGTTATGGGCAATCATCTCCACTCGCTGCCCCAGGATGCCTGCAGGTTTTGGAGCTAATCTCAGAGGTGGCACAGCCAACCTGTTCCCAGAGATGCCCACAAAGGACCTGTGGCTTGGCACAGCTGGCTTTTCCCCCTTTTTCCCTGCTGCCACCCCAGGCACGGCCACTTTTCAGCAAGGAGAAGAGGGGACCTCTGTGCCCGTGTGCCCAGGCTAATGAAAAGGGCTGGGATTCCTTGGGTATGAGCCAGGGCAGCCTGAGAAATGCTCTCTTCCCAGGAGACTAGCACAGGGAGCTATTTTTTCCTCACATGCAGCATGCAAGGGTGTGTTTTCAGAAAGAATAAAAACAACATAACATTTCTGTTTTGTTTTGTTTTGTTGAGCTCCAATCTGCCCAGCACCGAGCTCAGCCCCTGCAGGGACAACGCCAGGGCCAGCTCCCACTGGAGACCCCCAGGCTCCAAGTTAACACGATCAGGGGAGTGGGGTCAGCCCCTCAGTGACCTCTTAATCCCCTTTACATGCCCCCTGTCCCATCCAATTATCCAAACCATGATCCTCCAACCCCTGTCCTCAGACCTGTCTTCTCCCAGTGCCGAGCTGCACTGTGGCATTTAATATCGTTTAAGATCAGCTGGTTGCAAACAGACCCTCCTCTCCCTCCCCCCAGAAGGGCTACGCTGCTCTGAGGCTGATTATTTTTATTTTTTTCTCTTTTTCCCTGCAGTGTCTCTGCTACATTTTGCAAACACCTAATGGCTGCGGGGCTGCTGCAAACCCAGAGCCCGGCAGAAGCCGGATTCCTCCCGTTCTGGTGGATTTTTGTGGTGTACAGACCCCCCCCCCCCCATGAAGGATGGGGGGTGAATTTAATGGGCATTTGAAGGCAGAGAAGAGCTGGGATGCAAAAACCAGCAGCAGCTCCCGTGTGCTGAAATGATGGCTGGCACAGAGCAAAACCACGGCAGCCAAAACAGGCTCGTTCCCACTGGAAAGTGGGGAGTTCCTCGGATACAGGGGACGAGCAGACAAAGCCAGAGGAATCAGCTCCTCGCTGGAAGCCAGGAACTTGCTTTTCATCCATTCCCACCTCTCCCCCACCGCCTCCGCTGAGGTCTCCGATGTAGGAAAGATCCGGAGGGTGCAGGATTGTGGAATAACAGGGGGAGCATCGCAGGGAGACAGGGAGGGGTGTCCTCAGAGAGGTGCCTGTGGTGGGAGAGGTGCCAGCCCTGTGGCTGTGGGATGGGGATGCTGCCCCTGTGTGCAGCACCCCGGGGCTTTCGGGCACAAACACTCGTGCTGGGAGGGGTGCGGGCTGGCGCTATTATTTTAACAATTAGCCCCAAGCTGTTATAAAGTGCTCTGAAGAAGTTCTGGCTGGGTTTTTTGTTTGGTTTTTTTTTGGTTGTTTTTTTTTTTTTTCCCTCCTCGGTGTAAACCTGAGCTGCGAGGGCCAGACCCGAGCAGGTGGAAACCTGCTCTGCTCAGCTCACGGTGCCTGATTCAAAAACCCGAGGTAGCTACGCCCTGCGAGGCCACCACGCTCATCCCACCATGTCTGCACTGCACTACCCCAGCAACCTTTCCAGGTCTGGGAAGGTTTCCAGGGCTCCCGCACATCTCAGGCTGGGGGCAGAGGGAGCAACAGGTGATTGTCCCGAAACCCGGGCAGCCTCTCCCCTGTCACACCTCACCCAGCGCGGAAAAATCCTCCTGGAGCGGGTGAGGAGCCCCACGCTGCTCCCAGCTGAGACCAAATCCACAAACATCACGGGAAAGGACGATTCAGACATTCCCAGTCAATGGGGAGCATTCTCCAGGCAATGTCGGCGGGGCAGGGGATTGCGGCAGGGGGGACGCTTGGCAAACCCCACAGCAGAACCGGCTCGCCAGACCCCGGAGCTGAGCTGGTGCTCCGTGGCGTCCCCATCATCCCTCTCTGCTGCTCCTGGGGTCCCCTCCAGCCCCGGGCAGCTCTCCGGCAGCTCCCGTGCTGGATGTCCCCAGGGTGGCTCTGTCCCCCCAAGCCACCACCAGCACCAAACTTACCGGGGCTGGAGTCAGATTGGGGATTATTGCACGGACATCTTGGCTCCCTCCTTGCGCCTCGGATCCCCAACTTGGTGTTTGCAGAGCGGTGTCACCAGTGCCTCCCGGAGTCTGTCTCATCCTCCTCCTCTGTGTCTCGCTTCAGCAATCTGTGCGTGTGGTGGTTGGTTTGTTGTTTTTTTGGTGGTGTTTTTTTTTTCATTTAGGGGACTCTTTTTTTTTTTTTTTTTTTCCCCAGCGGTTGCGTCAGGGCTGTTGCCTGGAGACAGGCGAGCTATTCCAGTTTGAGCTTTTCAGTGCCGATTTCCTCTCTCTCTTTCATTCATACCACCAAGCCCTGAACCTACCTCCCACCAAGCAATAACCCTGGAGAGACCTGGAAGGGAGGAGCTGCACAGCCCGGGTCCTAAACATCCTCCGGCACCCAGGAGAGGGAGGAACATCAGCGATGCTTTCGGCGAGGCGAGCAGGGATGGAGCGGTCCAGAGGAGGGCAGGTACCCTCGAGGCTTGAAGGAGATGCCCGGAGAGCTGCTGTGCTCCCGAAGGAATCTCTGGCTCTTCCCGACACCACCCTGCTGGTGTCCCCATGCTGATGGTGTTTCTTACCATGGATATCAGCCCCCCACCCCCGCCCGAGGAGTTTGGGGCTCTCTGGCATTCGGAAGAGCTTTGGGATGACGCTTTCCAGGTGCCACAGCTTGCCCACTGCGTGTGCCGAGGGAAATTTGCAAGGATGCATCAGCATCTCTGGGAAGTCCCTGGGTGGTGCCTCCCTGGCTGGTACCATCCCTCCCCGGGCAGAAACCAGCTTAGGAACCAGCCTGTGCCTGAATTTTGTGCTGGGGAGGCTCCTGTTGCTTCCACAGCTGCCCCAGCGGGGCTGGAAGCCATTTTAGCTGCTTCCGAGGAGCGACTGAGAGGGGCAGTGCCTGCCGGCTGAGTGGGGTCCAGAATCAAAGGCAGGGGACAAAGGGGGTTTCCTTCCTTCCTTCCTTCCTTCCTTCCTTCCTTCCTTCCTTCCTTCCTTCCTTCCTTCCTTCCTTCCTTCCTTCC
>JAYDZK010000169.1:110086874-110108353 GCA_034509185.1 Euphonia xanthogaster | reverse complement strand
CCCTGGCACAGGTTTTCCAGAGAAGCTGTGGCTGCCCCTGGATCCCTGGAAGTGTCCAAGGCCAGGTTGGACAGGGCCGGGAGCAACCTGGGATAGTGGAAGTTGTCCCTGCCCAAGGCAGGGGGTGGAACAAGATGGTCTTTAAGGTCCCTTTGAACCCAAACCATTCTGTGATGCTACAGTTCCCTGGGGCTCAGCTTTCCAAGGATGGGAAGAGGAGGCTGTGCTGCTCCCAACCATCATCATCCCGTCCTGGGCAGGAGCAGCCTCCACGTTCTCCACAGGAATTGGTACCAGGAATGTCTTCTGGCATGGCTGGAGGATCACCTGGGAGCAAATCAACCTGGAACCACAGCAGAGGCACCTCCAGAGGGCAGCAGGTCCCCAGGTGATGCTGTCCCCTGGTGTCCCCAGGGGCTGCAGAGGTCAGTTGTGGTCACCTAGCTGCTCATCTCCATGGATCACTGAGGGACCTGGCACTGGCCTGGTTCAGTCTTCACAGAATCATTGAATGGTTTGGGTTGGAAGAGACCTTAAAGATCATCTAGTTCCAGTCCCTTGCCATGGGCAGGGACACTTTCCACTAGATCAGGGTCCTTCTCTGGGTATCTGCTTTATTTTCTCTATGGGCTTCTCCCAGGTGAGTCAAATATCAAAGACCTAACAAAGGACAATTGTGCCTGAAATCCTATCAAAATCATGGTGGGAATTTTCAGCCCATTTGTTTTTTTTCAAAGGTAAAAGTAAATCCATTTGGTGATTCCATAACTAACTTTGTAAGTGTGTGTATTACTGAATTATTTCTCCCTCAAGTCAAAAAAAATTTCCCAAGACCTGAAGAACTAGAAATAATTTCCAAATAAAAGCAAGACCCTTTCCAAAGATTTTGACTGACTTGTAATGGCTTTCCATTGATAAACCTACTAACCCAACTCATTGCAGCAATCCATAAAAGTAAAAAGCATTTAAAAACCTCAGGACTGATATATGTTTTATCCACCTCTCTTCTTTGCTGGAAAAAAGGGATTTCAGATCTACTTTCACCCAAAATATTTCTTGTAAATTAATTCCAGAAGTGCTAATGAATAAAAATTCCTCTTTCAGTCTTACCTGTTCACGCAGTAAGGCTTCATCACCAGAACCCACAGGATTGGAGGGGGTCTTTAAAAAGGCTGTGATTGCCCTGAACTTGTATCCTAGGCTTTGGGAGGAAAGGAAAGGTAAGAAAAGCCCATCCCAGACTCTTGCTTTAAGTTGGGGTGAATGAAGGGTGGAGTCCAAGCTGCAGCTTCCTTCCCTTGTACCCCAGGATCACTTCCTTCTCACTCCTGCAGCAAGAGCTGGGTGGAATTACATGGATTTGGAACTGATGGTCAAGGAACACAGTTCTACTTCAGCAACTGGTGGCTTGACAAACAGAATCTGGACAATCTCCTCAACCCAGAACAATAAAATGAAAGACCAATAATTGGATTTTTATCTTTTTTTTTTTTCTCTCACCCCAGCTGTTGGAATTTTTTTTTCTATTTCTAAATCAAACTGAGTATTTTGGAGACCTTAAAATATGAACAGCACTTGAAATGTGTTTACTTGTTAGCTTCCTCTGCTTTGTTGTTTGTTCAGACTGATGAATGAGCCATAAAATCAAATGTTTGCAACACTCCTGATGTCCACTATTCCAGAGAGATGCTTACTTTTGAATTTGCCTCCAGACAACTTCCCCTGCAGAAATCCATCAGAAGAAGGGTGGTGATCAGCCAGTGGTGATCCTTGAAACTGCAGGACCAAGAGTGAAGATCCAACCTTCTCTTAAATAATATTTTCATCCCGCATCAAATAAAAAAAAAAAGCTGATAAACCTCCCATTGCTCAGCCAGTCTCAGACAGGATCTCCGTTGTCCTGTTTCATGGGGTTCTGGCTGGTTTTCCTTTCTCCTTGTCTCAACGTGCAGGGGCTTTGTCCAGAACCCAGCAGGATCAGGAGGTGACACTCATCAGCTTCCTGGCCTTCAGATGACTTGGTGGGTCTGGAACCCTGGGGGCAAGGGTGGAAATGGGGATGATGGAGCTTCACAGCATTGCATGGTAAAAACAGGAATGGCCTAGAGCTTCTGGAGTGATTCCAGAGGAGACCACGGAGATGCTCCAAGAGCTGGAGCCCCTCTGCTCTGGAGCCAGGCTGGGAGAGCTGGGAGTGTTCACCTGGAGAAGAGAAGGATCCAGGGAGAGCTCAGAGTTCCTTACAGGCCCTAAAGGGGCCTGGAGAGGGACTGGGGACAAGGGATGGAGGGAAAGGACAAGGGGGAATGGATTCCCCCTGCCAGAGGGCAGGGTTAGATGGGATATTGAGAAGAAATTCCTGGCTGTGAGGGTGGTGAGGCCCTGGCACAGGGTACCCAGAGAAGCTGTGGCTGCCCCTGAATCCCTGGAAGTGTCCAAGGCCAGGCTGGACAGGGTTTGGAGCACCCTGGGACAGTGGAAGCTGTCCCTGGCCATGACATGGTAGAACACGATGATCTTTATTTTCCCACCCAAACCATTCTGTGATTCTCTGGTGCTCTCCTTGGGAATGGAAGGCACTGAAATGCCCCAGAACAGTGAGATTTGAGCTGGCCCTCACCCACGGCAGCTCCAGATGTGCTCCGGGTGCTCAGCACAGGCAGAGCTTTGTGCAGTACCACAAACAGTTAATGGCACAAAAGAGGGAAGGCAGATCTCACAAAATCTCTCACTCAAGCAATAGAGAGATACCAGGATGTGCTGTCAGCTGTCTCCTGTGCTCTTCCCCCTGTGCCCTAAATGGCATCAGCTGTCTTGTACTCACTGAAGAAAGGAGGAAGAACATGACCTGTGTCTTTAGGTGAGATCTGAAGCAGAAACAGAACCTCAAATGGAAAGTGAGTGAGGTTACAGCCCCGTAACCCAGCTGATTACAAAAAAAGAAACTTCTCAGACTCAAACCTGACTGGTGATAAGCTCTCTGAAAGTCAAGTGCAATAAATAACCCCACCCCTTCTATTGGCTCAGACTGCTCTGAGCTGTGAATGGGCCAATTTACACAACCCTAGACCCATATTTCTCCTCCCATTTTCAGACCAGCTTTATACCCTGAGGCTCCAGGGGTTGACTTTCACATCACCCCAGCCTGAATGAGGGCAGTTCAGGGCCCTGTTTGCAGCAGGACTGGACTTCTTACAGCCTGAGGAGCCTTTGTGGGTTCTTCTAAGGTAGACCCCCTTCTAATATTAGTAGAGTGTGAGAAGTGTGGTCACACTGCCAGCCCTCCACTGCTCTAAGAGTAACAAACCAGCTCCATTTGTCATTCAGCTGTTGGCAACAGGAAACCACCAACAGCAGCTCCACACACGACGACAAGAAGAATTAGGGTTTTCTCTTTCTGCATGCTCCAAGGATTGAAACTCATCAGAAGGAGCTGATGGTCCCAAGCTGATGATCTGGAAGGGGTTTTTCAATTCTGGTGGACAGCTAAGATTGAGTGGGATATGATTTAATCTGAACACAGGACTCTCAAGGTAAGTGCAAATGATTTTTCCAACAGTTTTCCTTCCTTCCTGCTGCCTGTTTGTTGTCTGTCCCTTAGGGTACTTAAAGATTTGGCCCATCTATGGATCAGTGATTATTAAAGCCTTTAGGGTGGGATGTCCAATGAGCCAAACTGCTGCTGTGGACCAGGATAGGGGGGGTGTCTGTCTTTCCTTCTGGCAGCTTCCCAGTGCTGGAGCTGGGAATGCTCTGAGGTGGGGCTGATGCTCCAAGTCAGATGCTCACCTAGTGGGTTCTCTCTCAGGCAAAGGACAGCCTTGATCCTCTTAAAAACAGTGAAAGTAGATGACAGCCAGGAGTGAATGAGTTTCATCCAACTGAATTTCTTGGAAGTGAGAGCGGCAGGAGAAGGTGAAATCAAGGACCCAGTTCTGAAGTTGAGAGGAGGTGGAAATTTGGGTACTCAGCTTCCAACACAGCAACCTTTGGGTGCTGCAGACAGTGTGGGGAAGGGTCAAATCTTTAATTCCCCATTTGTGGAGATGCACATTTGGGATTTTTGAGAGTTTTTCCTTTCTTCCACCCCACAGATGGCTTAAATGGTCTCACTCGATGCAATATTTTGTTTTCACCAGCTCCTCCACTGAAGCTGGTAAAACCACTGCAAAGTTTATGCTGGTTGTAGACAAAGCTTCTGGCAAAGCCGGAAATCTCCAGCAGAGCTGTAGGAAGAGTGGACTTGCTGCTTTTACCCTGGTCACTTCCCTGGATCTGCACTAAGCCTATAACTTTCATTCTTGATTAAAATTTAGGTCAGGCTCAAAATTGCAGAGCTCTAAGTTGAAGCATGGATATTTCAGGATATCTGTGCTTGCTGTGGCAATTTTGGGGGGGGGATAGCACTTGCTATTGTGAGGTATTTGCATCTCAGAACTCCTTAGGTGTTTCCTCAGGGCTTTGTGGCCAATGATGCCCCACTGAATGCTCTTCAAAGTGTTTTAGTTACCCCTTTCATGATTTGGGGCTATTTCTTGCCTCTCATGATGGGCTGCTCTGATATTTAATTGATTATGAATCTTTAACAGTGCAAAACCAGGACACTGCCAGCAGTGAGGCTTCCTGCTGCATGCAGAGCAGATGCACATGGTCCCTGCTCGGGGATGTGCTGGAGATGGAGAAGGCAGATGGAAATGAGGAATAAGAAAAGGACAGCTGCAGGCCAGCCCAGGCACCCTCATTAATATGCTCAGTCAGTCATTCTGTCAAGGTTTAAGCCGTTTTTATCAGAAGATTTGGGGGCTGCAGAGCTTGTGGTTTCTCGTTCATATTCTGCTTTCTTCTCCCAGACCTCCTGCAGCCTTTTCATTGTATTGGTACCCAAAAGTCAGTGAAAAAACCCTTCTGGCCCATTCTTGTTTCGTTCTGCCAGTACAGGGCTATTGCTGCCCCATGAGGATTGCAAAGGCAAAACCTGAATTTTCTGGTGGAGGAGGAAACACCCAAGGCCTATTTAAGTGAGAATTTTGCAAAAGTGCTGCTGATTCTTCTTCATCTTCTTTTCCAATGAATTCCCATGTTTGGTTTAATCAGCGTGGGGTATTCTGGGGTGCTGTCAAACCCCAGGCTTTCAGCTTAGATGGTGTGCTCCCAGCTCCTCATAACTAAACCCACAATATCCCAGGATGGGCATCCCTTTCCTCATAATATGGGCTGTGTGTCCTTTCGAACACAGATATCAGCTCCTTTATTTCTGCTTTGTGGCTTTCTTCCTGACCCATATTTCAACCTTTAATTCTCTGTGGCACATTGATGGGCATATCAGCATCCAAAAATGACCTTGAGGATATTTTCAGAAACAGCCCAGGCTTTTTGTCATCTAAAGCAGGTGTGGAAAGGGGGGATTCACATGGATGGATTTCACAGGGATCACAGGGATGTGCTGAGCAGAGTAGGATCTCCTGGGCGTGCTCTTACTTCATCATTATTCGCTGTCCTTCCTTCCCCTCATTCTTTCCATTCCATCTGTGTTAAAAAAAGGAGTTTCCTCACTGCTCCTCCACGGTTCACGAGCCTCTGGAGGCACCCAAGCATTGCCTTCATGTGGGTGAGTTGCCCTGTAGCCAATCATTTCCTGCAGGGGTTCTATCACAGGCAGAAAAATCTTTCAGGGCATCTGGGGCTAAATCCTGCTGGAATCCTCACCAGCCCCAAAGTTTCCATCCATGTCTTAATTCCATGTGGGGCAAGTCAGCTTTTTTCATTAGGCTGACTCCACATTGCAAGATTAGAAGTAGCTGAGGGGGTAAAAAATTCCCCCTTGCAGAGGTCTTGGAAACAAATTAGAGCCCCAGGGTCCTGATGCTGCTTATGGAAGGAGCAGTTGCACCACTGGACATCACAAAACAGGCTGTGCAGGGTCACGGTTCTTGCTTAAACATAAATAGGAGTGTAAACCAGAATTCCAGTATTTCATGCTGAACAAGACATTTGCTTCTCACAGGTCAGTCTATTTTCCATACCAGGTTTAAATCCATCACAATATCCAGCCAAAAATATCTCCCCCACCACCAAAAACCAAGCTCAAACCACAGCAGCTCTTCGTGTTGAAGTAAAAAAAATGGGTTTCTATTATAATTTTTTCCAAGAAGAAGTTGCAGCCGAGCAGGAGAACAATGTTCCTGTGGTTTTACAGAGCAATTTTGTCTTTGTTAATGCTGGTCAGTTTTAATTTCAAAAATGTTGAGGCCTTGCCTATTCAAACTTCCAAACCCAGTGATAAATGCCTGAAGGAGAGGGACATGGTTGAGCAAAGGTGTGGGAAGTGTGAACTGTGTGGAATTACTGCGAGAAATGATGCTGCTTCATTTGCTGGAGACACAGCAAAGAGGGAGGGAATAAATTTCCAGTCCACCATGGAATCATGGAATGGTGTGTATTGGAAAGGAACCTTAAGGGTCAGCTCATTCCAACTCCCTGTCATAGGCAAGAACACCTTCTACCATCCCAGGCTTTTCCAAGCCATGTCCTACCTGGCCTTGGACACTTCCAGGGGTGGGACATCCACCATGGGCAGGACAGGCAGTTGAGAGTATTTCAGTGAAGGAAATTAGTGGTGGTTGTTAGGAAGTCATTTTAAGGCTATGGGAATTGGAGGGCTGGGATAGACTGATAGGAAGGCGTGGGAATTTCCATCACTGAAAGTTTTGAAGTACAAATTAGGAGGTTTCTGAGATTATTGACCTTCGTGGTGCCAGTCCTACATTTCTGCCACCGTGTGGAATACACGTGGCTTCTGAACTGAAATGTGCTTTTCAAAATCATCCCCCTGCATTTCCCCCTCTTTATTTATTTACTTACATACTTGTAAAATGGTTTTCCAAATTCGACCCAATCTCACTGATGATTTCTGCGCCTCTGGAAGCCGTGGAATGTGCTGCTGATCAAAAAGCAGCAAGTAGCACCCCTGGGGTCCTGGTGTGTCAGGCACGTAGGAGACACAGCCGAAATAATAAAGACATGGCTCACAAATGAATTCTTTGCTACTTAATGAGTGGAGAAATATGAAAAACTACTCAGTGTCCAGGATGTTTGGTCTGCCTTGGTGATGGCAGAATCAGGAATGGTTTTGGTGGATGAAGGTTGGGTGAAAAACTCTTTGTCACTTGATAAAGGAACCTTACAGCCAAGAGGGAAAAGAGGTTCTTAGCCCCATGCCCAGGTCCCCATGGTCCGAATTTACTACAGGATGGTGTTTTCTCATTTATGGAAGGTCTCTCTCCTCCATTAAAGCTGGGGTGGAAAGAAAAACCATAACAAAATGCCTGGTGCAGAGGAACTGCCAGACTTCTTTCAGCCCAGACAGCTCCTTGCCCAACACCTGAGCCTTGGTGGCATCCAGGGTTATGTGAACAACTTGGGACCATGAAATTTGGGGCAGAACCTCTCAAAATGTGTCGGTGGGAGGATGATGATTGAGAAGTGGACTTTGAATAGAGGTTAAATTCAACCTGTGGAAAAATCAAGGCGTCACCTGTAATGCACGATGGAAAGAAGGAAAAGTGATGCCAATCTAAGCAGGCAGAGAAATTGATAGAAAAGCTTTAAACTGACTTTTATCTCGACTTTTTTCCTGGCTGTCTCTTGCATATTTGGCCTTGACCATTTTAGAAGCAGAGGAAGAAGAGCACAGCTGCTTGAGACATTAATGCAGCAGACTTGCACAATTATTATTCTTTTTTTTTCCAGTGAAAGGTGCCAGTATTCGTGGTGTTTGTGTGACAGAACCTTTTGAGAGGTGGTGATTTCTCATGTAATGCTTTTTTTTCCCTGAAAATTGTGGCAAAAAAATTTGGAAAAAGCATTCTAAAAGTCACTGAGTGGTCTGCCAAGGAATAATAACTGTGAGTGGAAGGGAATTGCGAATGTGGGACTCTGTACAAGACTGGTCCTAACCATGTGAGAAGAAATCCTGGTTGTTTTAGTGCAGTACTGCTGGTGCCAGGCAGAGGATGGACAATGGCAAAGCAAGAAACTTTAGGAAATAAGATTTCTTCCAGCTCTGAGGCAATAAATTCAGGCCAGATCAAATGTGAGGTAACCTGAGAGTGGATCAGCCCCATCAATTCAGTGCCATAAATAATGACTTTCTGTAACAAACCTGGTTGTGAGGTTTGGCTTTGTTCTGTCACATTTCTGTCTCCTTCGAGCATCATAAGGAAGTTTCAATATTATTCTAATTCTGAAAATCGAGTTAATCTTCTAATTTTGGGTAAGGGATTAAAAAGTAATGGGTTCCTTCTTTCTTTATGAGCATCAGAAAGGAAATACTATTGAGACAAGGTCTTGGCTGCTGCAAGTAGCCAAGAATAGTCATGTTGTGAGTGTAGGACAAGCTTGGCAGGGTCTGGGCAGGAGTCACTTTCTCTGTCCAAGCTTGGCAGGGTCTTGGCAGGAGTCTTTTTCCTCCTGGGATCCAGACAAAATCTCTTTGTGGCAATTACTAGCAGAATATCTCCCAACTGTCATCAAGCAAAACCTGAATTTTCATCCCAGTCTCTGGAGATATCCCTGCAAAACCAATGGGATTTAATAATAAATAATGGTAGTGAAACAAGAGGGAGCCCATCTTCACCCTGCACTCGGGGTGGTGAATGGTACCTGGTGCCTGTGTCTGAGTGTTATCCCAAACACAGGGATGGGATCAGGGAAAATCATCTGTTTTCCTTCAAAACAGGGAAAAGGGGATTGCCTGTCTCTTGCAAAGTAGAGATCCAACAGGAGTGCTGGTGAAACCAGGATAGACTTTAAATAAACATGATAAACATACATGGATAAATATAAACCAGGAGCCACCATACCTCCTGTAAAATGGGGATCACCAGGGGTTTGGACGCAGCCACCAAATTTTTCAGAGGGGGAGGAACCCCAATATTGCCTGTTTTAGTAGCTGAGATGCTGCCTCAGAGTTCAAAAAGTCCTTGGAGAGCTCCAAAAATGAACTCTCAAAATGGAGTCTGGTGGGTTGGTTGTAGCACAGCGGCTTCCAAGAGCAGCAGGACACTGTAAATAAGCTGTTCATCTGCTAGAGTGGGAACAGGGAGGTTCTGATGGTAAAGGAGACTACTCATTCCTAAAAGGGAAGAGAAAAGCCTGGCCAGGCCATGAAAACAAAGTCTAGAGGAAATGAGCTGCCCAGCTTTTGCAGCAGCAGCATGGGGAAGCAGTCCTGGAGGCCAGCTGGGAAAGCAGAGCTACCTCCATCCTCTCAGTGGGCTCAGTTCAAAGCTGGAGATGCCTCTGCAGCAGAAATCCCAACAAGAATGCCTTTGGTTCAGTGTGAAATGGATAAAATGCCAGGGGACGGGCACTGCTGCACGAGGAGGCCGTGCAGGAGCCACCATTGCAAAGTCTGGTTGTGGGGTCATCCTGGCGGGCTGTGGGGTCATCTGCAGGGAGGCTTTCCCAGGAATGGCTTCAAACTGACAGAGAGTAGGTTTAGATGGGATATTAGGGAGAAATTCTTCCCTGTGAGGGTGGGGAGCCTTGGCACAGGGTGCCCAGAGAAGCTGTGGCTGCCCTTGGATCCCTGGAAGTGTCCAAGGCCAGGTTGGACAGGGCCGGGAGCAACCTGGGATAGTGGAAGGTGTCCCTGCCCATGGCAGGGGATAGGAACTGGATGATCTTTAAGGTCCCTTTCCAACCTAAACTGTTTTGTGATTCTATAATTCCATGATTTCACACTCGTGTCAGGGCCTGCAGAGACACTGGAGAACATCTGGGGGCTGACACATGGAAACAGGGTGGAAGCCACCCCCAGAAAGACCCTGCTTGGCTGGGTGAGATCACAGCCTGTGCTTTCAGGTCGGGGGAACAGGGACAGATGGAGCCCATCTGGAGTGACTGGGAGCTGCAAATGAGAGACTTTTCTGCTTTTTAGTGCCCTTTTTCACAAGCTTTCTCAGGGTTCCCCCTCCAGCTGCTTTCAGAGGACATCGCTGGGCTGAGGAAGCAAATTGTCTGGGCTTCTGGACTCCAGAAGCTCCATCTCGTGGCTGTGAGATCCCAGACTGGAAATAACAGAGGAGGCCCAAGGCTGAAGGGATATGCTCCAGGTGACACACAGGATACCTTAGATACCAGAAAGACCTCCCTGGGATGCAGCAGGGCAAACCACAGCACATCCAATCCTTTTTATTTTTCGTTCTTGCTTTTGAGCTGCTTGAACTGTGGCCATCGCTGCGAGAGCCTCTGCAGCAGGCAGCTGCAGCTGCTGGGTTTCCCTGCTGTCAGCAGTGGGAATGTGTGTCAGAGCAGAAGCAGGTTTCTGTCTGGAGCTGCCACGCTGTCACCCTGCTCCCAGGATGACTTGGCAGACACTACAGCAGTGCTCAGCCTTTGCTGCACCTCGTGGTAGCTCCTCCTTCCCACCTCAGCGGTGGACGACAGCAGCTTTCTAAAAGAGCAACTTCCCTTTTCATAGGGATAGGAAGTGAAGCTCATTTAGCAAAGACAGGTCGCCCAAGCTCAGAGCACTCCCCCTAACCTGACACTGCCCTCTTCTTCCCCAGCCCCAAACCTGAGGAGCTCCACCTCCATCCCATGCCCTTAGCTGGAGGAAAAATGGGAAGGGAAAATGGGAATTGGCAAGGGGGAAGTTTGGCAAATCTGCAAGGGCTTCCTCATTTCTGTGTCTCCAAGAGCAGGCACACCTGGCTGAGGTCTGCTGGGCTGGGTGTCTGTCCTGGTTGTCTTCAGTGTCACCCAGGCTTGGAGGGTGTCAGAGGATGGTGCCAGGCTCTTTTCAGTGGTGCCCAGCCAGAGGATGAGCAGAAATGGACATAAAACAAACCAAAAGAAGTTCCACCTCAACCATGATGAAGCAATTCTTTATGTGGAGGGTGTCAGAGCACTGAAACAGCTGCCCAGGGAGGGCATGGAGTTTCTTCTTTGGACACATTCCAAACCCACCTGGTCATGTTCTTGTGTCACCTGTTACAGGTGATCCTGCCTTAGCAAGAAGGTTGGACTGGGTGATCTCCAGAGGCCCCTTACAATCCCAAACTATTCTGGGATTCTGGGATTCTGAGATTCTGGGATTCTGGAGTTCCGGGATTTAGAGATTCTGAGATTCTGTGCTGACCCTCCAGGGTGATGGACCCAGTGTGACCCCTGAGGACCTGCAGACCCCTGTGTATGGCCCAGACATCCTTGCAGCCCTCCATGGGGTTGTTTTCCTTTGTCAGGAGCACAGTTGCAGAGCCAAGGCTGATTCCCATCCCATGTTTCCAGAGGGAGCACCAGCCGTGTGCACCCTGGAGCAGCTGCCCCCACCTCACACATCGTCGTGTCCTCAGCCGCCCTCTTGTTGTCCTTGTGTCCTGTGGCTGCTAAAGGTCTTCTGCCATGACCTCAGCTCGGATCTGCCCCGTGAAGCTTTTGCTCCTGTAAACAACATCACCAGCGTGGGGTGACCTTTAGCTTGTGCATCACTCCCGGCAGAAGTTGGCTCATGTTTGTCCTGATCAGTGGGGGCAGCTGAAGTGTAAACGATGTGAGGTCATCACAGCCTCCAGCTGGCTGAGACCAAGTGTCATTTTCCTCCCTGCTGCCTCTTACAACGCAAAGATGACGCCATGCAATTACCCACAGAGGTGTACATGGTGGTTTTTGGGGGTCTTGTGTTTGCAACAGCTTAAAAAAATACACTGACAACACCACAGAAGAGCCAACATTACACATCCACCACGGGAAGCCTCTGTAGAAACAAATCCTGCTTCTTATACAATATTTATCTCCCAGGACAGAGTTTCAGTCTCTCAATTGAACATGCTGAGGCAAAGTGAGAAAGTCACTTCCTCAGAGCCACCCACAAGTCCCTGACCAGGTCTTAATTCGTTAGACCACGCTGCTATGGTCGAGTAGGTTCATAGAGGGATGGAGCTGGCTGGAACAAGATGTGTTTCATCAGTAAAAGGTCTTTTTTTAGTGACAGAAAGGAAAGATCATTGCAAAGCCAGTTTGTTGGGTTGTTTCCTAAAATTTGGTGGTTTGCATAGTGGAAGTACAATCCATTCACAGTAATTTTCACTGCTTGTAACGACAGCTGTTAATAGCCTGTGGCATTTGCTGGGGTTTGTGTCTGGATTCTCTTTGTGTTTCTCGCCTTCCTCATTGTTATTTTCATTGGCCAGGTTGTCTGGGAAGTGCAACTCCCACCCCCTCCCAGGTGATCATTTTTATAAGCAAAATAGAGCAAAGAATCCTTAGGGGGGGAGAAAAGAGTCAGTTCTGACACAAAGACCTGATTAAAAAAAGAAATCCCATTAAAAGCATTTGCAAAACCAGGCTGCTCCTGCAGTCCGGGGGTGTAAAGCTGTTGGTCTCATGGATGGTGTGGATGTGGTGGAAGCCAGAGGCCTCTGAAAGAAAAATTTGAGGAGGGCCTTCAACCCCATGGAGCATCTGTCATGGGTCCGACCAGCAGCTCGCGCGTCCTCGGATCGTGTCCCCAGGAGCAGCAGCGTGGGAAGCAGGCAAGTCAGGAACATTCCACCCCCATCCACGTTCCCCTGAGGGTGGGGAGAGGCACAGCAGGTTTTTCTCTGTCTTCATCCACCCTCCCATCCCTCCTTGTCTTATTTCCTCTCCCCACAATCTGTGGGTTCAAGAGATGATGGAGGCACTTCCCAGCTCCTGCTGGATCTGGCACCGAGGGACAGTTTGCAGGGATGTTTTTCCCTCTGTCTGCTGCAAAAGAGGGGAGGACAAAGAAGTGCCAGGTGTGCACATCCTGGCACTCCCATCCCCCCCATTCTCCCAGGGCCTGGAGGGGAAGAGAGGATTTATGTGTGGGGAAGGCTGACAGGAGCTGGACACAGCTGTGATGAGTAGGGAAGTGCTCTGGCATCCCATTGCTATTCCTGACACACAGCTGGAGGTGTTCAGGTGGGGAATTGGAGATGTTAATCTCATGGAGATGAACATCCTTCCCTATAGCCCTTTGCCTCAGCTGAGTCTGGTGGGAGGGAGCACCATTCCCTCTGAGACCCGATCTAAGGAACTTAATTCCTGAGCACCAGCTTACCAACAGGTTTGTTTCTCCTCCTGGTCCTATAAAATGCTGTCCTCTTCCTAGGAAAAGTGATCCTCTGGGATGTAGGCCCTCCAGGAAGGGCCTTTCCCAGGGCAGAAGTTTGGATGTGGAGCCCATCCATCTCCTCATATTCTCAGGGCTGGGAGGCCCAGGACCTCCCCACATCCCTACAGATTCCTGTGGTGTGTCCTCCACGTGCTATGGAATGCAGCATCAGGAATTCTGGCCAAGGGACCATGGCCTGTGCCCACTTCCATAGGATTTGGATGTCAGATGAGGGTGGCCTGAAGAGGGGATTTCTCCCTGCTGTGCCCCTGCCCCAATTTGGCCCACGCCAACACTGGGCAGAGAGAGGTTTGAGTTGAAATTTGGGTTTAAATTCCAGGCTCTGCAGGAAGTGCTGCTGGGCAGTGCAGTTTTGTCATAAAACCTGTCCCTCCTGAAGAACCCCAGAGGGATGTGCCTCATTCTCCTGGACCCACCCTCCTCCTTGCCCACTCCAGTGCATCCCACTGCCCCTGAGTCCTGCAGAGCCATTCCCAGCATACATCCCACCTTGCTGCCTGGGCTGAGCTCATGAGGGAAGCATGAAGGGAGGTGGGATAAGCAGTCTGCCCTCCTGCTTTTCCCCTCTCCAAGACCCTGATCCCTGGCTCTGTTTCCTGGCCTGCAGCCTCCTGCAGCCCAGCCGAGCATCCGTCGGCTTCCAGCAGGATGCAAAGCTCAATGTAAGCAGCCATTTTTCCTCCAGACAGATGTTTTGATTAGGGAATGACCACTCTGGCAACAGGAGGCTGTTTTCTTCTTCTGGAATGAGCAAGAAGCTTTTATTATCTTCTTCTCTTTATTTTTTTTCATTCCCTGTCAAAAGACTTTCTGCATCTGCTTAAACTCAAGGTTCTGGAAATCTGTGCTCTCCCACAGCCTCCCAGACTCACACAGCCTTCTCCCAGAGATTGTCCCAGCTCTTCAGAAAGGCCTGGAACTGATGGATTTTCTGCTTCTGGGCCAGCTTCACCTGCAAATCATGGCCTAAGAAAAAATGGTAGATTTAGGGCAGATATAAATTGTAATAGAGATGGAAAGCTGGCTTGGATCGTAGCAGGAGATCCTAAAAATAAGCCAGTGGGCTTCAGTCTCTTTCCTGAAATGTGTCTCCCTCACTTATGGATAAATCACAGGACCACAAAGCTCCTGGATTTGTTCATCTGCCCTGGGCTGCCAGGGAACAGATATTTCCAAGGCAATTTGGCCACACTGGCTGTGCTCAAGTCTGGGGCCTAGACAGAATTCAAGCCAGGGAGTTGGGATGCACTAGAGTGGGGAAGGAGGAGGATGGGGCCAAGAGAAGAAGTCAGCTACAGCTGCTTTGGGGTTCTTTGGGTGTATGAGATTTTATGATGGATCATAAAATCTCACACACCCAAAGCCCCAACACCAGCACCTCACCTCAACGGGAGAGCCCAGCTGCTCCTGGGGGTTCTTCACCTTTCCTTCAAGGACCTTTGGCATGGATCAGAGTGTTTGACAGAGTCCTCACTGCACAAATAAAACCCAGTATCCATCAAAGATCAGGACTGGAATGGGGTCTGAACACTGCCAGTAGGATATTCCCAGTTCTCCAGTGAGGACGCGACATGGAAACTGCACATCTGCTTCACTCCCCAGCAAGAACCAGGATGCTTCTTGCTCTGGGCTCCCCTTGCTCTTCACGGGGACTTCCTGTAGTGCTGGAATCATGGAATCACAGAATGGTTTTGTTTGGATTGGAAGGGACCATTAAGCCATGGGAAGGGACACCTTCCACTACCCCAGGCTGCTCCAAGACCCATCCACCCTGGCCTTGAACACTTCCAGGGATGGGGCAGCCAGATTTTGGCCACCAGGTCACAGAGGATGGCTGTAGCCTCCACCTTCTGCCTCTGAGAAAGACCTTGCTCATGGTTTCAGTGCTCTTTTTAGCACAGCACGTTGGTTCAGAGTTGTCTTCTTACCTCCTCTTAGCAACGAAGCTGCAAAATATGAGCAAATTACTTCAAACTGTGAGCTAAAAAGGACTTGACCAAAACCCAGCAGAAGTAGAAAATTGTCACAACAAAAACTGCTTCAGTAGCAAATCTTCCTTCTTATTTAAGGAGCTGATCCATCAAAATCTTCAGTAATTCTTCAATTTTGCGTCTTGCAAAGCAATCCGAGCGTGCCAGGTCAGGAAATGTTCTGAAGAGCTATTTTATTGAGGGGAAAGAGAATTGAATGCATCTGTGATGCACTGAGAACCGTAGGAAATTTTTTTTACTGAACTTTTTCTCTCCTTGCTGATGCAAAAATGCAAATCTGGAATACTCAAATTATTGCATCTGAAGTGAATTGATTTCAGCAATTCGTTCAGGAGAGGGGAGGACTTGCAAAGAGAAATCCAGCATTTAAAACCCTTCATAATAGGCTAGATCTGCATTTTCAAAGTAATTTTTTTAGGGTTTTTGTATCCATTTCCTTTTTAAAATGTGTTCTTTAAAAAAAATAGACATTCATAAGTTTTAAAATGAATTAAAATATCTGATCTTGCTGAACTGTTAAAACAGTTTGTTGCACCCACCGCAGAATCTGGATGGAAAGGGAGATCATTTTGTGATTTCAGTAGGCTTAGGGGGTTTTTTTTTGGAGCTGCCCTCAGAGTGAAACTCTATTGGCTTACTTGGGTATTAACCTCTTTTTCCATGGTAGTTTCATGGGGTTGAGGCAAATGGTGAGCCAAGACTTCTGCTTTTCTGCTCAATTTGGTCTTGTTTCCTTTCCTACACCCACCCATGCAATCCAAGGCTGCCTGTCAGTGTCCTCCACATCCCTCTTGCAGAAGGTGCTGGATTCTCATCAGAAATTACTTTAGATCTCTTCTGCCCTGGTAGAGCAAAGCAGCAAATGGCAGTCGGTGCTCAGGGCTGCTCACTGCAAAAATGAGATGGGCAAAGATTTGAAATTACAGAACCCAAGGCAATGGTGTGAAGGTGAGTCCAGGGAAGTTTAGGTTGGATATTAAGGAAAGTTCTTCCCCCAGAGGGTGGTCAGGCACTGAACAGCTCCCCAGGGAATGGCCAAGGCTGCCAGAGCTCCAGGAGTGCTTGGACAATACTCTCAGGGATGCACAGGGTAGGACTGTTGAGATGTCTTGGGTAGGGCCAGGAGCTGGATCAATGATCCTTGTGGCTTCCTTCCAACTTAGGATATTGTGTGATTCTATGTTCTTCAAAGAGCTCCCTTTGACTCATTCCTGCAGAAACACTTGAACCTGCACCCAGCTCATTCTGTAGCCAAAATGCCACCTCAACTACCCCTGTGGAGGCTGCTAAAATTGCATTCTATCATTCCCCAACTTGGGCACCCAGCATGAACCCCAGTTTTAGAGGTTCTGCTCATACACCCAGTGTTCCTGTGTCCTGCACATCTGTCCCACAAATTCAGGGCTGGATGCACCACAGAGCTCATTGTCCTGGTGTCTATTGGCTTCATCAGCTTGGCTCTCCCAGGAACATCTAATATTCTTTACTCATGACCTAGCAGCAGCTAAGCTGGGCTCATAAAATTGTAGAACATCACGAGTTGTAAGGGGCCTGTAAGGATCATCAAGTCCAGCTCCTGGACCTGCCCAGGATCACCCCAAGAATTCCATTGTTCTGTTTCTGAAGCTGATTTTTGCTAAATGTTTTTATGTATAGAGAATCATAAAATCCTGGAATGGTTTGGGTGGGAAGGGACCTTAAAGACCATCCCATTCCTTCCCCTGCCATGGGCAGGGACACCTTTCATTATCTCAGGTTGATCCAAGCCCTGTCCAGCCTAGCCTTGGACATTTCCAGGGATGGGACAGCCACAGCTTCTCTGGGTACCCTGTGCCAGGCCCTCCCCACCCTCGCAAGGAAGAATTTCTTCCATATATCAGACCTAAATTTCCCCTCCTTCAGTTTAAACCCATTAGTCCTTGTCCTATCACTCCATTCTCTGATGAAGAGCAATATGGGAAAAACTTTGTGTTGCCTTAAAACTTTTTTGTTCTGCTTGTTCTGCTTTGATTTTTGGTCACTTCAAAAAGAACTTCTTTTGGAAGCTTGAAGAAAAAAAGCTCCCCCCCTCTTAGTTATTAAATAAAACCAACATTTTTAGATGAGAAATACTTTAAATTCACAAAAGGAAATTTCTATGATTTTCTTAGTTATTGTGCTCTCCCCAGCAGTCCTTTCCACTGGAAAAAAAGTAAAAACAGGGTGAGAGAACTACTCTAAGTGGCTTTTCTCATTTGTTTTTTCTTGTGAAGATAATTTTTAAAAGCATTAATTAGAAGCGAAACACATTGTTATGACACTCACTCAACTCAGCCGCTTTTATTTTTAAAAATAAAATTACTTTTTACCAATCGAAGGTTCCACCAGCTGTGAAATGGGAACCAGCAGCTTGCTGTATCCAGCAACATTTGCCTGCAGGACTATTTTGGGGTTTGTAAAACACCTCCTGGCCCAAAGGATGGTGACGTTGGCTGCCAAAGATGTTGGAGGCAACTGGGAGAGTGGGACTGGTGGGTTTTGTGGGGCCTGTGCATCCCCAGAGCTGTTCAACGCCCTTCTGTGCGTGGGTGGGAGCGAGTGACCTTTGTGGGAGGCTTGTCTCGAGGTGGGCTGTGTTGTTCCCCTCTCTGAGCTGCTTTTGCATGGCTGTGTCTCTGACTTGTGCGTGGGGACAAAGCTGAGCCTGTGCAAGGCTGCAGAGAGGTGTTTCCAGTCTCAGCAGGGTGCAGAAAGGGCTGCAATGCCCCCATGGGGGTGCACAGGGGGTTCCCTCTCCTCTCAAACCCTGACAGAGAAGCTGGGATGGCCCCAAGTGCCTGGCTGGACTTGCTGAGGTTGGTGTTCCTCCAGGCCTTTCCCATTCTGCCCCACCAGTGCCACCACTGGGTACCAGAGTAATTGAAAGAAGATTCTTGGCCCAGTGAGAGAAGTAGGACACAGTGATGGTGTGGATGGTTATGATTACATTTATAGGTAATACAATAAATATTGCCAATGAATATCTAAATAATAGCTCCATCATCTATTGCAGTGGTTGTAGTGTAACCAGGTAGTTTCTCCTGTTGAACCATGAGACCTCCTCGCTTTCTAAACTGCTCAGAGAAATCTAAGTGTGGCTCACTCCACTTAGTCTCAGATTTGGTTTGTGACTAAAGCATTCCAATGTAAGCGAGTTCAACTGGAAATATAAAGATTTTCAGTCTTTGGCCCTGCAGAATTCACAATTGCAAAGCACCTATGGAGCTACTTTAGGATTTACCTCTGTATTCGACCAGAACTGAGAACTATTACTCACCCACCCAAAAGTTCCCCATCTTTGGGCTGGATGTCCTGCAGGTGACCTTGCCAGGGTGAAGACCCACCCAGAAGCTGCCTTCCCTCTTGGAAGATCACTTGGTCTAGAGGGTCCAATCTCCAACAGCATTTTATACCCTTTTGCAGGCCCCCAAACCACCACAAACACATTATTATTGTTATATTAATATTAGTACTAGTAGTAATAATAATAATATAATAATAATAATATAATTATAATAATAATAATTTTTGAAATTTATTTGTTATGTGTTCCATTAGTTATGTGAGTACCTGGTGTACTTACAATTGGACAAATTACATTGCCTGACACAGAGTGGAAGGGGAGTGGGAGGATGTGTGTGGGAGGATATATTTGGTGGCCAAAATATCTTTCGTTGCCATCACGCATCGAGAGCAACTGAAAACCCCAAAAGCAGCATCCATGATCCTGTAGATGATCTGTCAATCTTCCCATAAGATCACCCTTGTGACATGACTGGCAGTCAAAGCAAATTGCTGGCTGGTGCTGCATCTCACATTCCCTAAATCTGCCAAAAATATGGCAGCTGCATGAATTATCTCTCATTTGGGAGCAGAGTATATCAGAGATCCCAGGATTTTCCAGTGAGACCGTAACAAGGACAACAAATCAATGCCAAACTTGTAGGTGGATTTTCTGTCTTTCACAGTTGGTAATGAGTGATAGCTGAAACTTATCCATCGTCCTCCCTCCAGCCTTGACTTTAAATGATACCTTGCTCTTTCCTGCTGCTGGAAGAAAAAAAAAAAAAGAAGAAAAAAAAAGAAAATTCAAGCCACTCTCATGGCAAAACCCATGATCTAGAATCTGAAATCCTGTCACAAAGTTGTGAGTGGAAGAGCAGGAAAAGTTCCCCTAATAAATCACGTGCCATTGCACCACCAGATCTGCTAAGCAGAGCAAGCTCTGGGTACAACCTGGAGGCTGCCAAATGAAAATGAAATTGCTGCAGGAACTGCTCTGGTTGATTTAATAGGTGAAACTCCCCCTCCAACTGTGCTGTCAGTGCCTGGAGTAGAGCTGAGGCCTGGGGACAGATGGATGGGCCATCTGTAGACCAGGTCAAAGGAAATCTCTGAGATGAAAAAGTTTTGGATGGGGGGGAAAGTGTGTATCACGCTTTCCTGAAATATTTCACCAATTCCTTCTATTTTACACACCTTATCAGTAATAATAAAAATAAAGGAGAGGGGAGAAGACATTAAAAAAAAAAAAACCAAAAACCAACACTTAAAATATTGTGGTGTCTCCATTAGAAACCTCATTTTAGAGTCCCAGATTTTGAAATATTAGATCTGTGCTAGAAAGCAAAAAAAAAAAAAAAGTTGCTTTTACTGGAGTATTTTTCCCTGTGAGTCTGGCTGGCTGGGAGCTTTTCTGAACACACTGGTTGGAATCTGACTACTAAAAGACAGTGCCTGACTGACATTTGGGGGGTGTCCCTGGACCTGAGGTCCCTGATCCCCCATGATCACTGCAGACCTTGAGGTATTTTAGCAGGAGTAGGAGTCAATGTGTCTCTGCACAGCTAAGAGTGTTCAGGGTTTAATTTTTGGGAGTTTTGGGCATGTAGCCCACACCTTCCAAAGCCTTTGGTTCAAGGCAGGAGTGGGGCAGACTTTGGCACTGGATGTTGCACTTCAGCAATCCTGGTTTCATCTGCTTCTTCATTTTTGAGGCTCCAAGAAGAGTTTGGCCATTTTGGCTACCCAGACCCATTATTATACTTGAATTCCAGACTGGAGCTGAAATTATGTTTTCTAGGATGAAAGTCAAACAGTCCTCAAGCCCAAGTTTGGAAACCTTAATGCAGACCAGATGATGATCCATGGAAAAAATTTGATTAATTTGTGTCTAGTGATCCTTGGGGTGTTCAGGAGGTCTGAGACATCCACAGGGTGTAGGGAAACCTAATCTATGATTTCTGGGAGAGCCACACCTTGGGAGGACCCAGAGCACATCAAAAAGTACCAGAGTACTGCAGATGGATGAGACAGGCCCTCAGTCCACACTTTACAGGCAGGATGGATACAGGCTGCACCACATTCCTTGAACTTCTTACAGCATTCCAAAGGGCCAGAGAGGTCCTGTGGCTTCCTGGACAAACCAAGTGTGAGCCTGAGCTGCTGAAACGTGAGGAACAGTGGGACTGGTTCCGTGCACGGCTTGGCCACATCCGCGTGCTGGCCCTGCTGCGTGGGAGGGACAGGAGCTGCAGAAAGCCCTGAGCTGCCTGAGGTGACTCCTTCTCAGGCCAGGGACTGTGTGACCCTCCTGAGGCCCTGGTGCAGCTGAACAGCTCAGCACAGGGCTGTTGATAAATCCATCTTCATCCCTCCAGCATCACCCAGCTCTGGATGTTCAATATCAGATGGGGATCTCTGAGTTGGAGAGGGGACGTATCCAAAGCAGTCATCTGAGCCTCTTTTTCTGGTGGCTTGTAGTGTCTGTTTGAACCTCATTTGCAAAGTGTGAAACACCAGAGTCATGTGGGAACAGAAACCATAGGGTTCACAAGGTCCAAGGTGGCAGAGGACTGTAGACAGGATGGCTTTCGACTCCTCTCTTCGCTGTCCCATCGTCCTGCATTCTGATCTTCTCCAGCTTGTTCTTCAGGAATGCAAAGACTTTGTCCCTCAGTGCCTGCACCTTTCCCCAAAAGCAGTCCCATTAAAACCAATTTCTGCTCTTCCTTCCAGGATGGGGTTGTTTGGCAGCAAAAATCAGCTGATGCCCAATGAGAAACACACTTCTGGAGGCAACCCAAAAACCAAGGGCAAACCTCCTCCTGCCCCACCCAAGGTAAGCCTGCAGTTTTGCGTCCTTTTGGGATCCCCCCACAGCTCAGTCGGTATCTGGGGTGATGCAGGCAATATTTAGAATCACAGAATCACAGAATTATTTGGGTTGGAAAGAACCTGAAAGCCCATCCACCATTCAGTTTCACCCCCTGCCATGGGCAGGGACATCATTCTCTATCCCAGGTTGC
>JAYDZK010000169.1:110053209-110073583 GCA_034509185.1 Euphonia xanthogaster | reverse complement strand
GTAATAAAAATAATAATAGGCATTTTCATCAATGTCATAATCTTCCTCACAGAACCACAGAATCATTCAGGTCGAAAAAGGTCTCTTAAGATTATCAAGTCCAGCCTTTGGCCTTGATGTTTATTATCATTATTTTGGACCTTAGGGACACATGGGTACCCCAGAGGAGCCAGCAGAGCCATTTCTTTGCCTTTCCCTCGAGGTTTTATTGCCCCATTGAAGATGTTTCAGGGCTGTTTCTCAGTTGTTCAGCTGCAGGACTAATCAAATCAAAAAGGCTTCTTGACTTGTCTTCTGCCTGACATTCATGGTGAAGGAAAGAGAACCAGAAGAGCTTCCTCTGCTGAGGAGACCACCACGTCAAATTGAGGTTCTCTGGCTCTGCATTTAAACCACCAGTTTTTTCCACGAATTTTACACCACCAGATCTGGTCTATGCAGGAAGGGAGTCCTCTCAAAATGATTGCTGGCACTTGGGAAAACTTCAGACTCTTCCAAACTTTGCTTGGAAAGATTTATGATCACTCCAACAGAGCAAATATCCACAGAGGTGGGGAGTTTTTTGCTGCTTTTTATAAATGCAGATGGGTTTCAGGCACAGTGTAGGGAAAACTGCTGGTGCTGGGATGGAGAAACCCCAGCCAGTGAGGATTTTATGTCAATAAACGTTCCCCTCGTGTGCAGGAATAGGGTTTCAGAGTTGCTGTTGCTTCTTTTTATGATCCTGCACGAACAGAGAAACACTTTTAAACATGTATAGTCTTGCCTTTTCATTAAAAACCATCAAAAATGGGCAGTTTATCAGCCCAGGTGACATATTAGACTTAGAACAGCTGAGCAGGCTTGTAACAACTCACTCCAGAAATACAATCCAGACAAAGGGGGAAAAACCCCACTGCTAAGCTGCATTGAACCACGCTGACACAGGCTGGAAGTTCTGCTCTGCAGCAACACCTAGTGATGCTTTTGTGCACTGAAAACCAGCCTCGGTTTAGACTCTCATGGAGGGATGGCTGAGCGGCTCCCTTGAAGCCCAAAACGGACAAGATTCCAGATGGGAATCTCTAGATCTGGTTTAGCCATGGTCACAAGTTTGTGGCTGAACAAGACAACTCTCCTGAACCCACCTTCTGTACCTCCCCAGCTGAACCACTGACCTTGCACAAGGTTTATAATGTTTAATCCAGAGGAAAATGGCTTTAATTGGCATTAAATTGAAAGATGACAGGTTTAGATTGGATGTTAGGAAGAAATTCTTGGCTGTGAGGGTGAGGAGACCCTAGCACAGAGTGCCCAGAGAAGCTGTCCTTGCCCCTGCATCCCTGGAAGTGTCCAAGGCCAGACTGAACAGGGCTTGGAGCAACTTGGGATAGTGGTAGGCATTCCTGCCCATGGCACGGGGTGGAACTGGATGAAATTTAAGGTCCTTTCCGACCCAAATGGTTCTTATTTCATGATGCTGAGGTTGGCAGAGCTCAGATGGAAATATGGAGCTGTGGAAAGACCATCCTGACCTGGGGAACATCTGACAGCTCTGCCTGCAGAGGGCTGCTGGTCCCCACAGTGCTTCCACAGGGCTGTTCACCACAGCACAGGCAGGTGTTACTCCAGGAAGCCTGGACTGGATCAGTTAAAGCTTTGAGGAACTTTTATCCTGTCCTTTTGCCTTGGAGAGAAAGAAGCGGTAAATTCTGGGGGACTTGCCCAGGAAAGGCATCAGCCAGGGCTGGTTTGGAGCTGTTGACAGCCATGGAAAGAGGAGGCAGCTGGTCCCTGACTCAGGGGAGGGAGTTTGTCCTCATAGCTCCTTCTGCTCCTTCTCCAGATGCCTATTCCTTGTCTGTGAGAGACAACAACTCTGCTCACGGGGACATCATCAAACACTACAGGATCCGCTCCCTGGATGGAGGGGGGTACTACATCTCCCCCAGGATGACTTTCTCCAGCCTGCCAGAGCTCATCCATCATTACAGCCGTGAGTTGTCTGCCTTCCCTCATGGATTTGTGTCCTGGAAGAGAGTGGGGACAGAGGGAGTACGGGTTTGGGAGACAGCACAGCTGCTCCACTCGCTCTCGTGGGGCAGGTGTGATCCTACAACCAGAACTCATGTCCTGGTTTCCATCCTAGGGAATTGCAAGGGTGAGCTCTGCCCCCAGCCCTAAAGTCAGGGAGTGTCTCCCATCAGGAAAGGAAAGAGGTGAATGTTGCCAGGAAATGCAGGAGGGATGCATGGGAAGCAGGGTTTGGAATAACTGGGAAGGATAATTTGTTCCTCTATGTCTCCCTTTGAGCTTTCCCCTTTGATTGGGACCATTCTGGGTGCCTTGATACCCGTGGTTGAAGCTTTTCATGAAATCATAGAATTATAAACATTGGAAAAGCCCTCTAAGGCCACTGAATCCACCTGTTCCCCCTGAACTGCCAAGGCCACCACTAACCCATGTCCCCAAGTGCCACATCCACACAGCTTTTAAATCCCTCCAGGGCTGGGGGCTCCATCACTTCCCTGTGTGGTTGTGGAGGTTTCCATGGGTTGATTTTTCCTGGCATGTTGGATGGAGGAGGGGGTTTTCTCTGCCATCCCACTGAACTGTCCTGTGCTTTGTCCTCCTCCAGAGAAAGGGGATGGGCTGTGCCAGCGCCTCACAGCTCCCTGCACATCCCTGGTTCCCCAGAGACCCTGGGCCCAGGACGAGTGGGAGATCCCTCGGGAGGCCCTGAAGCTTGTGAAGAAGCTGGGCAGTGGGCAGTTTGGGGAGGTGTGGATGGGTAAGTGGAATTGCTTCCGTTCCAGGAAAAAAAAAAGATGTAAAGAGAGGAGATGGAAAACCATTTTATTTCCCTAAGGCAGGACTATTCTGGGAGTGGGGATCCTTAAGGACAAACACAGCTTTATGGACACACACACAGGATTCCTGGGAAGGACTGGACAGCCCATGTTTGCAGAGATCAGGGGTTGAGCAAGGGTTTCACAGGGGATGGGTGTTGAAGTCACTATTTACTCATCTCTTGGGATATGCACTCATTCTTCCTGAGAATCCTGGGCACAACTGTAGTGATGCCAGTGATCCTAAGTCACACCCAGTAGGGTACCTGGGTGACATTTTCCCACTTTTTCTGCCTCTCTGTTCCACTTTTTTAGCCCAGATCTCCATCCCTGATGCCTTCCTGCCTACTGCTAATCAGCAGGAGAGGAAGCAGGGGGAGCTCAGCTTCCTTTGCCACCCTCTTTGTGGTTGCTGGTTGCCTTGGAAATGGAGATTGTGGACAGGACCAGGCTGAGTTCATGTGCTGACTGCTCAGTCCTGCTTTTTTGGATGGCATTTGGATGATTTGAGAGCCCAGCTGGTGGGAGCCCCCAGGGGTTTCACCCAGAAAGGGTCTGGCGGGCTATGTGAGGATGGGCTCACTGCAGGGACCATCCCTGATGCATCCTTATGGATTGACAGCTGTGACATGAGTGTCCCTTCTCCCCTCACACCTGCTGGCACTGGAATTTACCACATGTTCCTTTATGAGGGATTCAAGCTGCTCCTGGGGTTTCCTGCTCCATGAGCTCTCCTTATTACACAACCCCATGGAGCCTGCAGAGAGCCCAAAATTCCTCAAAACACCATCATCTCCCTGCAGGCTACTACAAGAACAACATCAAGGTGGCTGTGAAGACCATGAAGGAGGGCAGCATGGACCCTGATGCCTTCCTGGCAGAGGCAAACCTGATGAAGAAGCTGCAGCACAACAAACTGGTCCGGCTGTATGCCGTGGTCACCAAGCAGCCCATCTACATTGTGACAGAGTACATGGCCAATGGTAAAAACCCTCCTGGAGCTCTGTGCTGGGCTTCTGCAGAACCACTTTGGTGATCTGGCCAGTGCTCCCGTGCAGAATGAGGGTGGGCAGGAGGGGTTGTACCCAATCTGCAAGCAAGTGACCCAAAAGTTTGATTCTAATACAGAAAGAGGCTTTCTGGGAGATGAAAAAACTATGGTGATGCTCCATTTGAGGAGTGTTTGAAGTCCTCCTCCCCACTGCTCTCACTGGAAGTTTGTTTCAGGTTTTTACTTCCTTCATAGTGAAATTGTCCTTTCTTTTGCCCCTCTTGTTTATAACAGTTCAAACTATGAATGCCCAGCAGTTTGCAACAGATCTGTGCAAAACAGAGGGGAATTTGGGCTGTTTGGGAGCTTTCCTAATGAAACATACTCCAGTGGACACCCATTCTGGCTGCTGAGATTTCCCTTAGCATGGAGGCAGATTTGTTGCATGTATTCAGAGAAGCACCAGGGAAAACAAATTCACAGAATATTCAGAAGAGTGACAGCAGTCTCCCCTCTCCTCTCCTGCAGGGTGTTTGCTGGATTTCCTGAAGACAGAAGAAGGAAGCCGACTGAATCTCCCCAAACTCATTGATATCTCTGCTCAGGTCAGTGAACAGTGGGTGGGAAAAGGATCCAAGATTTTCTTATAACTCAGTGAAATTCCTGCAAGTCTGAAGTCAGTGAGAGCAAAGATTTCCTGGAGAAGAACAGCTCCTCCTGGTGTGTTCTCTTAGGGATTCTCCTCATCCTTCTCTGTCCATGTGTATATCAGTTCTGTCCTTAAGGAAACCCTCTGACAGCTCAGTGCAGGGTTAGAGATCTGCAGTTTGGAGGTTTTGGGGGGTGGTTGGATTTGTTTTGGTCTGATTTTATTTATTTTGCTTTTCTTCCTTGCTGAGCAGGAAAAAAAGTTTCTTTTTCTTTTTACCAAAAAAGGAGGAAAAGCTCAACAAAGAGACTTCCAATGTCCTGCCCTTCTGAGGATGAGGCATAAAGGATATTCTGATCCTCAGATCTGGGAATATTTCTCTTTAGGAAAACAAAATAATTTTATCTTTTAAACATCCCCAGGCTGCAAATCCTCATAGCTGTAGCTGCAGCTTAAAATTTTAGTCCAAAAGGGCCTCTAAACACAAATAGGGCAAAATTAGGGAAACCATATGAAGAATGAGAATGGCTAAATCACTGCACTTTGGTCCCAGACAGCTGTTGAGAGAATTTGGCTCATCCAGAGCAGAGTCAGGCTAATTAGGAAATATTGGCCAAAAAAAAAAATCCCCTAAAGCATCAGGCTGAATATGGGATTTATCCATAAAATCACTCTGCTTCTCTTGTCAAAGTGGACTTGAGGAAACAATGTGCAAAGTTTGCTGGTTCCAGCCCTCACACAGAGTTGCTTTCTAATAAATTAACAACTGGAAAATCTTAATATTTGAGGGGATGGTTTATTATAGTGAAATACTTTAATTCTTGCTTTAACCAGAATGAAAAGATTTAAATGTTTTAAAGCAGTGCCACCTTCTGTCATTTTTATTTTGAACTTTCCATAGGGGTGCAGAGGAACCTCTTTCTGTTCCTTCCCTCTTCACTACTGATAAACTTTCCAGATCTGCAGCTTCATCATTGTTGTCTGTGAGATGTTATGGAGACAAATGCACACTCCCTGTTTAGGGTATTTGACTTAATTACTTCCCTCCTCTCCTGGAATCTCCACTTCCCTCCCTCAATCTTTTATTCATTCATTCTCTTGAAAATTACAGTGTGTGGTTTGTGTTAATTCCTGAGGATAAGGAATTAATTAATTCTTTATTCCAATTAATCCATATTACAGAGCCCTTGGGGTTAGTGGGAGCATTCCCCAGAAACTGGCAAGATGCATTTCTGTGCAGGACCAGAGAAATCTCTGGGTGACTCAGAGCAAAGATTTCGGTCAATGTTACAAAATTATGGAATCATGGAATGGGTTGGGTTGGAAGGACCTGAGAAATCATCTCATTCCAACCCCCTGCCAAGGGCAGGGACACCTTTCTCTATCCCAGGTTGCTCCAAGCCCTGTCCAGCCTGGCCTTGGACACTTCCAGGGGTGGTGGGACAGCCACAGCTTCTCTGGGCAAACTGCACCACAGAGCAGGACCAGGATAATTGAACACAGACCAAACCCCCACACCCCATTCATGCAAAACCCACAGAATTCACCCTCAGCATGGGGTGGGAAGGATTTTACCCATCCCTGATGCATTGGCATCAACTGGAAGAACAACTTTCCTCTTTCCCTCTCCCAGCCCAGCACCACCTCCCCAGGGCAGGGACTCAGATGTTCCCTGGGTATCTCTGGGAGGAGCAGCAGGAGGAAAGGGCAGTCTACTGAGCTATTTTGCAATCTGCTTATCTGTGGTATTGGGGTGACATCACAGCTCAGCAGGCACCCAACCCTCTCGAGTGCAATTTTTGATCCAGTGACATCCGTGTGAGTTAAAATTAGAACAGTCTGGGCTGATACACTCGATCCTGTGGTCAGTCTTGAGGGTAAATGCTTGAAAACACTCTGGGCTGGAACAGGCTGAGCACCAGGTCCTATCTCATTAACATCAGGACAGGAAATTACATCAATTCTTCCATTTTCCACTGCAGAAATCAGCCCTTGCACTAGAGGGGTGTTGACACAGGTTAGAAATGCAGCTTTGGAAAGTATGTGTGAGTATCCTGTTTGAAACCACACGTGAGTGCAGAGGCTCATGTGAATCTGCATGGAGTGGAAAATTGCTCTGCCCTCACACTCAGGCCCTTAAAAGCTTGAATGGGTGCTACCCCTTGCTGGCAGGGGCTGCACACATCCACTCACCTTCCCAATAAATGCCCAATCCAAATCTGAGATCCGACCTGGCAATCTCTGCCTTCTATCAATCTCCCTTTTCAACCCCCAGCACTCATCAATGAAATACTGCTGCTGTCATTGATAGAGGCACCACACATCAGGTGCCTCAATTAGATTTTAGGAATAAATTCTTCCCTGTGAGGGTGGGGAGGCCCTGGCACAGGGTGCCCAGAGAAGCTGTGGCTGCCTCTGGATCCTTGGAAGTGTCCAAGGCCAGGTTGGGTGGGGTTTGGAGCAACCTGGGCTAGTGGGAGCTGTCCCTGCCTATAGCAGGAAGTTTGAATAAGAATATCTTTAAGGTCCTAAGGTCTCTTCCAACCCTTTCATAATTCTGTGATTTGCTAGTTTGAGTTTCTTGTGGGTTTTCTTTTTCATTTTTTAAATTCACATATTTAACTTGGAATGTTTATGACTAAAATGCCTGCTGGAGAGGAGAGACTTGTGGCAGGAACTGGGAATCCAGTGATGAGGCTTCAGCTCTCACTGCAGACACGACTCAGGGCAAAACAGAGAGTGTTGCTTCTGTTCTGCTTCACTTGGCTGCTCAGGATGCTAAAGCTGAATATCTGCACCTGTATAAGTGCAATATCTATTTATTTACCTGTCTGCTGATCCACCTGTCCATCCATCCATCCATCCATCCATCCATCCATCCATCCATGAGCAACGTACGCACACCCATGCTCGTGGAGAGACAACAGCAACCCTGTAAAAATGCTGTGCTGTGCAAAGGTGGGTGAAAAACACCCAAGATCCCATGGGGAGGTGATGATGAAGGTGGGCTCTTCCTCCCCTCCCAGGTGGCAGAGGGCATGGCTTACATCGAGCGCATGAACTTCATCCACCGGGACCTCAGGGCCGCCAACATCCTCGTCTCGGAGACGCTCTGCTGCAAAATCGCCGATTTCGGCCTGGCCAGGCTCATTGAGAACGAGTACCTGGCACAGGAAGGTGAGTGTCTCTGGTATTTTCAGGGTCCTCTGGATGAAGGGAAGAAAGATGAATCTGACTCCATGTTCTTAGAAGGCTAATTTATTATTTTATGATACGATATTATATTAAAGAATGCTATACTAAAACTATACTAAAGAATAGAGAAAGGATACTTACAGAGGGCTTAACAAGATACTAATGAAAAACCTGTGACTCTCCCCGAGTCCTGACACAGCTGGACCATAATTGGTCATTAAGTCAAAACAATTTACATTAAACCAATAAAACAATGACCAGCTGCTAAACAATGGCCAAACCACATTCCAAAGCAGCAAAACCCAGGAGAAGCAAATCAGATAATTTTTGTTTTCATTTTTCTCTGAGGCTTCTCAGCTTCCCAGGAGAAGAAATCCTGGCGAAGGGATTTTTCAGAAAATACAACAGTGACAGGTGTCCTTCCCAGCACTGCCCTTATTTCCCACCCTCCTGCCCCCAGGAATGCCAGGATACCAGGCTGGCATCAGGCACAGGGCAGCAGAGCCCGTGGCAAGAGGCAGAGAAACAGAAACACCCAAAATCCAAAAGAAACAGAAACACCCTCAGAGAAAACGTCCTCGGAGAGGCAAGCAATGCTCGGGGACTATAAAACCAGCTGAAAACTGCAGAGGGAAATGGGAAAAAACTCTTTTGGTTCTGTTTGGGGGAGTTCTGCTGCCTCTCCAGTTGTTTGCTGGAGAAATTTGACCTCTGCTAATGAAGGCTGCTGCCTGTGGCCAGGTTTTTGCAGGGTTTCTGTCCAGAGGGGAGGAAATAAAAGAGCTGGAGCCACAAATCTGGATCCAGCAGCAGCTTCCAGATGTGCCAGGCAAACCAAGCCCTGACCACATCAGGTCCCTTCCACAGCAGAGGGACCACATAAAAAACAATAAATCACAGAATCATTTAATTTAGAAAAGACTTCTGAGATCATCCCTGTACTGAGCTCTGACTCTGAGGTCAGGCATGAGATCAAATAATTCAGATTGCAAAGGGACTCTACAGAGCATTAGGAAAAGCAGCAGAAGTGACTGAAATAAAACAATTCAGTCAATCATAAGTGGCACTTACCAGAAGATTTTCAAATTTTGGGAATCTGTCCACTTCTAGAGTTGAGATAAAATTCCCCTTAAAATATACTCTGAGGAAAGGAAATTTAATAGTTTTTGTGGGCTTTTTCAATAAGATAATAAACATTTCTTTCAATTTTCTCTCCCCAAAACACTTTTTGATAAATAATATACCCATTTCAACATGCAAAACTATCTCAGAGTAGTAAAAGATCCCAAATGTAATTTGGAAACTGCCATGAAGGGGATTTTTGAATTTGCTGCAAATTTTTGAGGCAGTTTTATCCTAAGAGAAGCTTTGATGAAATCAGTATAATTCTGTTAATAACAAAGGAGCTGCTTTCCCAGCAGAAAGCAGCTCCCATCAGCATTTTTCCAGCTAGCTTTGCTCTGGAATAACACCTCTCCTCTATCTGCTTTGAACAATTCTCACTTCATATATTGCATTTCCCAGCCTGGTCACTCAGAGTGTGATGTGCAACAACCAAGGTGCTTATTTCACACCCTGCAGTTGGATTTCCAGTCCTGCGAGGATGTGTATAAATAAAAATGTGGTTTCCTCTGCAGAGTAACATTATCAGTTCCCACTCATCAAGGTGATTTTGCTGTTGGTTGTTGTTTTTTGTTTGGTTTTTTTTCGCTAAACTGAAATTGCAACCTTTTGGTCATTGCTGCCCACAGTGGGTTAAGCAAGAACTTGGTGGACAAAATAAAAAGGGACTTATTTTGGCTTTAATAAAACTATGCAGCTTTAAGGACTGGGGAATTTACATTTGCTGTTATATTTATGCACTTTTGCTAAAACAACCTCCTTCTGATAAGTAATTTCACAGAATGACAGAGTACCAGGTTGGAAAGAGACCTCAAGGATCATCTGATACACTTTTTCTTGGCAAAAGCCAAAGAAATTTTATACAGAATAAAATCCTACTGTTGTAGTCCCATAATAAATCTGCCAAATAGGTTTTGAATATTCCATCCAGCTCTGGGATGGAGCAGGTCCAGAGGAGGATGTGCAGATAACCAAAGGGCTGGAGCCCCTCTCCTAGGAAGAGCCACAGAATCATAATCAAGAGCCCAAAGGAACCAGGGCTCAGTTTGGGGGAATTCTTGTTCCTGTGACAGGTGAGGGAGATGCTCTAACTCCAGGAGTTATTTCCCTTTGTTTCCTTTGGAACAGGTGCCAAATTTCCCATCAAATGGACAGCTCCAGAGGCCATTAACTATGGGGTTTTCACCATCAAATCTGACGTGTGGTCATTTGGGATCCTCCTGACAGAGATCATCACCTTCGGCAGGATCCCTTACCCAGGTACAGGATCCCTTTTCTGGGTATAGGATTATTTATCCGGGTACAGGATCCCTTACCCAGGTACAGGATCCCTTTTCTGGGTATAGGATTATTTATCCGGGTACAGGATCCCTTAGCCAGGTACAGGATCCCTTTTCTGGGTGCAGAATCCCTTATCTAGGTACAGGGCTATTTATCCAGGTAGAGGATCCCTTATCTGGGTACAGGATTATTTACCCAGATACAGGATCCCTTACCTAGGTATAGGATCCCTTATCCAGGAACAGGATTATTTATCCAGATACAGGATCCCTTATCCAGGTAGAGGATCCCTTATCTAGGTATAGAATTCCTTATCAGGGTACAGGATCCCTTATCAGGTACAGGATTCCTTATCCAGGTGCAGGGTGCTGGGAATGCAGGATGAGCATCCAGTCACTTCCAAGCCCCCAGTGCTGCTCCAGGCTTGGAGGCACTCGCTGAGGTGTGCCCAGACACACCCAGCTGTCTCTTAGAATCACAGAATTGTTTCAGTTGCAAAAGGCCTCTAAATTGAATTTACCCAGCACTGCCAAGGCCACCATTCACCCATGTCCCCAAGTGCCACATTTACACGTCTGGTAATTCCCTCCAGGGATGGGGACTCCATCACTGCTCTGGGCAGCTGTGCCAGGGCTGGACAACCTTTTCCATGAAGAAATTGTTTTTAATGCTCAGTCAAACTTGAGTACAACCTGAGGCCATTTCCTCCTGTTCCCTGGGAGCAGAGCCTGACCCCCCCTGGCTGTCCCCTCCTGTCAGGGAGTTGTGCAGAGCCACAAGGTCCCCCCTGAGCCTCCTTTTCTCCAAGCTGAGCCCCTTTCCCAGCTCCCTCAGCCTCTCCTGGTGCTCCAGCCCCTTCCCCAGCTCTGTTCCCTGTCCTGGATGCACTCCAGCACCTCAATGTCCCTCTTGTCACAAGAGCTCCTTCGAGCTGCCTTTCCTTCCCTCAGTTATACCTGTACAGAGCCAAACTTAGAGAGGGGGATCAGGAAGGGACAGAGGGTTGGAGGGGAAGCACAACCCCGAGGAAGGGTTTCCAGAATTCAGGAATTCCAGATTCAGGAACCACCACAGCCCCTTCAGCCCTGCCTGGGTGTGAACTTCGAGGAGCACTGACCTTCCCCCACCCTGGGTGCTGAATAACTCCTGCTGGGCTGTGTTTCCCCCCAGGAATGACCAACCCCGAGGTGATTCGCAACCTGGAGCGGGGTTACCGCATGCCCTGCCCGGAGTCGTGTCCCGGGGAGCTTTACAGCATCATCCTCAAGTGCTGGCGCAGCAACCCCGAGGAGCGCCCCACCTTCGAGTACCTGCAGTCGGTGCTCGAGGACTTCTACACCTCCACGGAGAAGCAGTACGAGCCCGAGCCGCAGCAGTGAGCCACCGCCCCGCCAGCCCCTGGGGACTGCGCTGCAGGACAGCCACCACCCGCCGGTGGCTCGGTGCCCGCGTTTCCTTTCCTGCCATCCGGGTGGAGATGGGGAATGAGGAGAGACAGGAGGGAGGAGGATGCTGCCTGCTCTGTGGCTGTCGCAAAGACTGAAGAGGTGGCTGAGAGGTGGCACAGCTCCTCGGAGGGCTGTGCCCACCTGGCAGGCATCACCTCTGGCACGAAGGACAGAAAACTTCGTGACCCACCTGGATAGAGAAAAGCCCCTCAGGCGCACAACTGCAGCTCCGGGAAGAGGCCTCCGTGGCCAGGGTGGTGGTGTGGGGGTGAAGAATCACTGCCCCACTCTGCTGGCGATGCTGCACCCCCTCCGAGCCGCGGGCAGGGCTGGCAGCGTGTCCTGTCCGCACCTCCTGGGGCCACACCAGCTCTGGAGCGTTCCTGCCGGGTGATGCCCCCTCTCTGCCTCAAATCAGTAATAAAAAACTGGATACGAGGATTTGCCACTACTTTATTGAGGCTCAGGGTGTGAGCGAACCCCTGGAGGAGAAGGGAGAGGCCAGGGGGCTCCCCGGGCAGAGCGGGGTGATGCTGGAGTGGTACCCGGGGAGGGAATGAGGGGGATGCCCGAGGAGAGATGTTCGTGGTGTGGCCACGAGATGTCCCTCCTTCCCAGCAAATATGGGCCGCTCTTGGGAAGTAAAAATTCAAGGAAAAAAAATACTTCAGAAATAAAACGCTTCCTGGCTTGGCTGAGCCTTTGCTGCACAAGCTGCCGGTGCAACAGCACGGCAGGTGCCGCTCTGCACGCAGCCCGGGAGCGTTCAGATGCCATTTCCCTGGTTTCTGGTGAATCTCCAACCCGGGGGAATGCCCAAAAGAGGCTTCAGGCTTGTCTCCAGTCAGGAGTTTCACTGGGCTGAGGAGTAGAGGGCAAAGACAAAGGGCACAGATGGCACATGGGAGGAGTGTGAGGACCACAGGAGTGAGCTCCAGGCTGGGGCACAGGAGAACACTCCAGAACCATCTCCCCAGGCTGTTTTATCTGCTCTTCTCTCCTCCATGAAGTAGATTTTGAGTCCAGCTGTAAAGGGTGCATTTCACAGTGGAAAAGGGATGCTATAGGAAAGAAACAGCAGAGATGGAAAGAGAAATCTCCAATAGAAATTAAAATACTCAAATGGGGTTTGTATGAAAGATAGGGACAGACTTTTAACCAGGATCTGTTGTGATGGAGCAAGAGGTGATGTTTTAAACTAAAATAGGATAGATTTACACCAGATATAAGGAGATGGATTTTTAGAATGAGGGTGGTGAGGCCCTGGCACAGGTTTCCCAGAAAAGCTGTGGCTGCCCCTGGATCCCTGGAAGTGTCCAAGGCCAGGTTGGACAGGGCTTGAATCAGCCTGGGATAGTGGGAGGTGTCCCTGCCCATGGCAGGGGGCTTGGAATGAGATGATCCTTAAGATCCCTTCCAACCTAAACCATTCCATGATTCTATGTCATGTGTATCAGAAAAAGCACCCAACCAAGCCAAAGACATGACACAGAATTACCTGTTCATGCCACTGCTGCACAAAGGCCTGGGAGAAAAAGGAGTTGTCCCCCTGAGGGAGAAAGGAGGATTTAGTAACAATAAATGACCTCCCAAACTGAGAAAGAAGGGACCTGGCTGAGATGACCCAGTCTCAGAAATGTTAGGTCTAGTGCAGAAACCCTAAGGTTTCTGGGATTTTTCCATAGGGATGATGGATGGAGGTCTATGGGAGACCTGCATCCCTCTAGGACTGCACTGGAGCTGGGTGGGAAACCTTGGGCTGTGGAAAAGATCTCCATCCTCCCAACCTGAACCCTGTGAACTCAAGGCTAGTAAGTCCTAGAAACAATTTAAGATTAATCAGGGTCGGTCCAGTTCCTTTGTGGTTCCCAAGGGACAAGTCAAGTGTGCTATAATTACACAAATCCCTTTTTAAACCACAGGGGGGAAAAGCCACTTATTCAATAACTTCATTGCAGTTGAAGGAAAAATCTTTCCCCTTGTTTGAACTCCAGCTTGGTCTCTACCAGATACCAGGAACTCCATGCAGAACCAGCAGATTCCTGTTAATGAGATGATAGTCAGGAAATAAATACAGATGAAAGCTATTTGACTCCTTGGCTGTTAATATTTTATTGAAGTGAATGCTGTGGCTTATTTGTGCTGGAGCAAAGCAGGAAGAAGGGCTGCAGGGTGTCTGCTGAGCACTTGTACATTGCATTATCGCCCAAGGCCAAAGTGTCAAGTGTTGTGGCTCAAATTAGAAAGGAAATGGATATTTTTATGGCCAGTTGCAGCACGTGGCCAAGCCCAGGGTGAACATAACAAGAGGCTGTGGGCTGAGCTTCCTCTGCCCTGGACACCACAGTCCTCTTGGTTCCTGCTGAACAATCACATTAAATTTGTTTCCTGGGGCAGACCTGGCTCCATGAAGCCACTGGAAACTCTTCCCTTGCTCTGGGGAGCAGGCTGGGGCTGTGCCACCAAGCTGAGCCTCTCCAGGGGATGGAGGGAGAGCTTGAGCTCCGTGAGCAGCCGTGGTTTTACAAAGCATCCACAGTTTTACAAAACACCCACCAAAACCGCTGGGGAATGGGCCCTGCAGCTCCTCCACCACAGCTGGACAGAAAAGGACCTGTCCTCCTGAGCATGGACATCAGGGGGTGCAGCAGTGGGGTGCTGCATCTGTGACCTCCAGCCCAGGATGTCTCCAATGCCATCAGAAAGCTCTGGAAAAACCCTTTCATCCCCATACCAACCTGGCAGCCTAAGAGGTGCCTCTTCACATGGGTGAGCTCCAGCCAGAGGCTCACAGGGGAGTCTCGGAGCAGGAGAAAGGTGATAAAAGTGATCCAGCCTCTCAAATTCAACCTGCCCAAGAAGAATTTGTTGGGCTGTACAAAGGTATTTCACAAGGTATGAGTCAATTCCTGCCACAGACGGAGCATGAACCCCTGAATGGCCCAGACAAGGATTAAAAAGATTATCAAGTGATGTGTATCCTGCATAATATTCAAGATCATCCTTTCATTTCTTCCCTGGGTGCCACTGGAATGGCCTTTCCAGTTCTCACAATGAAAGATTCAGGCCTCCATTGTTGGTCTTTGCTTTCCTGTGCAGCCTTGCTTCTGTTACTGCATCCCCATCTTCTGTCTGAAATTTCATCTCTGTGGGTAATTTCTGGTCTTGTGCTGAGTTCCTTGTCTTTAACACCCTGTTTACAAGTGGTTTGAGGCTTCGGAGAGAAGGTTTTTGTGGTATTTCTCAGTTCTCCACCTTGCAGATGTAGAAATAGCCCGTGGCTGCAATGTAAGACCTTCCCTGGGCAATGGCTGTGCACTGTGACACCTTGGCAAAGTGGGGAGTGCATCTGGAAACTCGGAGTCAGGGTCAGCCTGGGAGATTGGCATGGAAAAATCAGCAGGTGCTGAGGGGAGAGAGGAAGGAGAGCAAAGGGAAACCAGTGAGAGGGCAGGGCTGTGGGGAGCTGCAGCACTGGGTGGTTTTTCTGCTGTCTGTATGAAAGGTGTGAGCTCCAGCTTCTCTCAGAACCTGGGAACTTCCAGCAGCGTAGATTTTCTCACATCTAATGAAAGATCCAGCCCAGCAAACACTCCATCTGCAGCTGGAGCCTGGAGCTGTGAGATGGGCTTGGTCAGCTGGGGTAAAACAAGAGCAAAGCAGCATCAAAGTCATGTCACAGAGCCATGGAATCACAGAATGCTTTGGGATAGAAGGAACCTGAAAGTTAATCTTGATCCAACATCCTGCCATGGGCAGGGACACCTTCCACTATCCCAGGTTGCTCCAAGCCCTGTCCAACCTGGCCTTGGACAATTCCAGGGATCCAGGGGCAGCCACAACTTCTTCACAGACAATGATTTCTTCCTAATACCTAATTGAAATCTATCCTCCTTCAGCTTAAAGTCCCACATCCTGGGAAATGGGATTTTATTTCAATGCCATCCCATGCTGGGCTCTTGTTTGGAGCAGGACAGCACTGGCTGCTCACCCACACGCACACTGCCACATTCCAGGAGCTCAGGATCTTTCCCAAGGGGATTAAGGGAGGATCCAAGTGTCTCCACCTGCTCTGTGCAGAACAGGCTGCCTGGAGCTTGCCTTGCTGGCACTGCAAATCGAGGCTGCCAGGGAAAGGAGGTGGTGAGGAGCCCTCACCTTGCTCTGTTTTACCTCCACCCACACACAGCGGGGTAAATATTCCCTGGCAAACACTGCAGAGCAAACAAGGGCATCAATGTCCTGCCAGGCTGGGCTCTGGGCTCTGAGCTGCTCCACCAAAGGGAACAAGGATCACTTTTTCCAGGAGGGCCCCCTCCCTGGCCAGGCTTCCCAGTAGCCCAGTGCCAAGGGAGAATTCACCGAGCTTGCTTGTCTGAGGAGTCTTGGTTCAGAGCATCCCCAAGGGTGGTGACACTCCAGGCTGGCTCTGAAAAGCATTTGTGGTCATCCCTGAGCACCCCTAACCAAGGAGAAGCTGGGTCTGTGTGTCACAGCCAGGCTGTGAGGGTGGCAGAGAGCACAGAGGTGTTCCTGGTGGGAAGCAGAGACAGAACCTGCAACAAATCAGCCCAAGGAGAGTCCTCTCCATCCCCACTGGCCACCAGGGCAACATTCCACCTCTGCCAGCAGCCAGGAAAACCCTTCAGGGATAACAGGGCTCAAGGGAAGCATTTTCCTTGGTCACTCAGATGCCCCAAAGAGGTTTGTGTTGGGTTGCAGGTAGAGGGTTGGGGCTCTTTCTGGAGAATTGCTCATCCCTCAGGGGGCTGAGCCAGGTGTTACAACACCATCCCTGGCTTGGAAAGTCTCTAAATCACTGATTTCCTTGTTCTGGCCTGCCAGGGCTCATGCTGCACCCTTCCCCGTGACATTTGGGGTTGCCCACCACTGCAGACAGGCTGTGACCTGCCGTGGGTTCTCCTTTCCTAGGCTGCTTCCACACCTCCTTTCTCCAGGGTTTTCTCCTCCCCTAATCTGTCCAAGGTCGCTCCCAGCTAAAATTAGCAGTTTATCCAGTGTTGGAGAGAAGGGAAGGCCAGCTGCTCTGGTCTGCTCATGATCCTGGGAGTTGGCAACAGGAGATCCAGCTCTGACTCCCTTTGGAGATGAGGATGGCCTTGCCATCCCCGCGGTTACAAGGAAAGGATTTGTAGCCAGCTTGTTCTCTCTCCTTTAATCTGAGCTACACGTCTCTGTCAGCAAAGCAGGAGGGAAGGAACGTCTCCCTGGAGCCACCAATCCCTGCCACCATCCTCAAGATGCCAGATGTCACCCTGATTGTACCAGAGCCAGACATCATTGTCTCTGTGAGAGATTCCCCAGGAAATCTCTGCAGGAGATTCCCCTCAGCCTTTCAAGTGTATATTTAACTCATCCTCACCTGAACCTTCTTTCTGACCTTATCTTTCCTCTTTTCTTTCAAGGGTAGGCTGAAGCCACAGGGTGGAGACAGTGGAAAGGCAGCTGTGGCAGGGTGGTGGGAGTTTTCTGTGGTCAGCCCACTGCCCTGGGCTGGGGCTGCTCAGGGTCATGATCAGAAATGGGAGTTTAAACCACATTGATGTCTGGGAGTGAGGACGCTGCTGGAAATGAGGTAACAGCCTGCCCAGGGCAGTGGCTGAATTACCATCCCTGGAGGGATGAAAAGATATGTGGATGTGGCACTTGGGGACATGGATGAGTGGTGGCCTTGGCAGTGCTGAGGGATGGTTGGCCTTGATGATCCCAGAGGGCTTTTCCAGCCTAAATGATTCCATAACCACAGGGAGCCTCCAAGCCACAGGGATAAGCCTTGACTGAGGATTGTGCTCTGGCAAGCAGGGGGATCTTCAGCTGCTCTGAACAGGTAAATGTGAGAGGCTTTACCCCTGGTTTCTTATCCAGATCAAACCTCCAGAACAACTGGTCTGTCCCATCCAGGAGATCAGAAATTAATATCACACCTTGCCTCTCCCATCTGCATCTGACCAACTTTCATAAAATCACAGAATCACAGAATGGTTCGGGTTGGAAGACATCCAAAAGATCAGCCAGTTCCAGCCTCCCTGGACAGGGACACCTTCACTAGACTTTGTCATCTTCAAACAAGGATCTCAGGGGCCTTCCTGTGGCAGGACAAACTCTGCCAGGGCTGCTCTGGCTGGTGTTGACCTTCAGTACCTTAAACTTTGGCACCTACTCAGTACAGCTGTGCTTGTAAACAAAAAATCACCAGTTCTTTCCCCTGGTCCTGAGGCCAGTTGGTCTTCTCTGGCTATGTCCATGCTATTAAACTCTCTCAACCTCCAAAACAGTGTGGACAGATCCAAAATATATTTTGGGAGTAGTTCTTGATGTGTGCTGTCTCCAGACTGATGCCCAGGGATTGTTTGGATTTTTAGTAGTTTCTGGGAGGAACAGGTTAAGAGTTTAGCAGTGCAGATGTTCAGATTCCTGGCTGGGTTGAATTTAATACCCCAGACACAACCAATAAACACAAATTTGCCTGAAATCACCAGCGCTGGTTTTCATCTGGTGGTCAGAGCCACCTCTCTCCATGGGCCAACACCACAGAGGGCATCAATCAACCCAACTGGTCAGACTGGAAAAAGTCACCTCTGCCATCCATGGGCTGGCAAATGCTTATCCCAGGTGTTGAGATGCTCCTGTAGGTTCCCAGCCCTGTGTCTACATGGGCCAGGAGCCCTCTGTATCTCCAGATCTCCTCCCCTTGGGCTGTGCAGCATCTCCCCACAGCTCCCCTGGCACCGTAGGTGGTCCTCCAGCCCCACCGCACGGTCGCTTCCCCCTGATAACTCCAGGGTCTCCAGGGTCACCCCAAGGGCAGCAGGGGGACATGTATCAACCAGCCCCGACACGCTGCACTCCAGGAGTAGCTGTGTTTAGAGCCAGGGACTCTCTGATCTTCAATAACCTGGCAGCAGCTTGTAAACAGTGCGTTTGACGCGATAGCATCCTCCGCCAGCAATTTGCACCCTTCCCCCCCAGCCCCCTGCCCTCTTCTCACTCCCTCTTTGGCTCCCAAATTGCTGGGAGAGGCTCAGCCTGTGGCTGAGTGTTGGATGCAGTGGGCTGGGGAGTCAGGGAAGGCTGCAGGGGTGGGTGCACTGGTCTGTGTGTGTGCTCTGCGTGCACAGTTTGGGTGTGTGGTGCTACAGAAGCACCAATGGTGTTTCTAAAATAGTGCCTTGCTTTGTCTCTTATGGATTTGAGCTAAAAAGAGTGGGACAGTGGAACACTGCAAAGCCTTTGGCATGGACCAACAACATCCCAGCCCCAAGTGTGGCATGAAAATGTAAAGCCATTTGTTGGGAATAAAGCAACACCTAGCAGGCTGGTGATCTAAATTCACCTCCTGTTTCATAGAATACTTGAATGGTTTGGGTTGGAAGGGACCCTAAAGATCAACTTGTTCCACTATTCCCGGGGTGCTCCAAGCAACCAACCTGGCCTTGGGCATTTCCAGGGATCCAGAGGTAGCCACAGCTTCTCTGGGCAACCTGTGCCAGGGCCTCCCCACCCTCACAGGGAACAATTCCTTCCCAATATCCCATCTATCCCTGTCCTCTGGCAGTGGGAAGCCATTCCCTGTGTCCTGCCCCTCCATGCCTTGTCCCAAGCCCCTCTCCAGCTTCCCACCCTCAGTTCCTTGTACACAAGTAAGGAAGGCCTGAGCCCTGGGGATGGACTGTGTTTTACTCAGAGGGGTTCTCTTGGCCTTGTCCCACTTGGATACAAAAGGAAGGAACATTGGGATAATTCATAGCAGGGGAAATGCCCCACCAATATTCACTCTGAAGCAGGAGGAGGCCAAAAGGATGGATGAAGGGAAAGGGGATGACCCCATTTCTCTGTCTCTCCTAGAAACATGGAAAAACCCCTTTGAAGTTCTGTCTCCAAACTCTCCATCCTGCTTATTCTGGCAGAGGTCTGGCTTGGCCTGGATGGCACCAACCCAGGTGAGTCCCAGGCACAGTTTTGGGATTTTTATGAGCCAGACACCATTCCCAAATTCCCAATAATCATTGTGAGCCCAGCCATCCTTTTTGAAAGTTGAAGAGAGCTTAATAGGATGGACCCAACCCATGCTGCAGGACCAGAGGGTCCTTCCAGCTGGGGAGAAAACAAAATACGAAAGCAGGAGAAACCAAAGAGCTCTACAGCACATCTTTCCTCTCCTCTTTCCCTGGGTAAAGCAGCAGGTGAAGGCCACGGGACAGAGCCCAGCTGTGCTGGCTACTTCCAACACAATCTCCCATGAAATCCCTGCTGTCAGCCCCACTCCTCCTCCTCCTCCTCTTGCTTGGAGCAGGACGGCAAAACAACCCTGCCGCATCCCTGCTGGCTGGGGAGCCGCTCAAGGTGACAGCCCCTGCACATCTGTGCCTGTCCCCTGGGCACCCCTGGCCTCCCTGGGGAATGTTCTGTCCCCGGCAGCGGGAGCGTCACGGGGGAGCGCCTGCGTCAGGCTCTGCTGCCAGCGAGGCCTTGACTCCTGCTGGGAACAGGAAGGGCTGTGCTGGCAGGCCAGTCTGGAATAACGGGGTTTGTTGGGGGAGATGAAACAGGAAAGCTTTATGAATATGATTGCCTGGCAAAAGGTTTTGAGACTATGGAAACTATAAGCGAGATTGAAATGAAAGCAAGCTTTGAGATACCTTAGTTACTGAACAACTGGAAAACAATGGTATGAAGGTAATCCCTTTTTGATGAAACAACACCCTCTGCTTGCAGACAGGTCCAAGGGTCAGAGCAGACCCTACTGGCTTGGCAGAAGGGGCCCAAAGAGGAGTTTTTAGGGTTTAAAATGTAACACAGTATGGTAATGTAATGATTCTTATAGGCTGTATGTAAATGC
>JAYDZK010000169.1:110039210-110053109 GCA_034509185.1 Euphonia xanthogaster | reverse complement strand
CCAAAGAGGAGTTTTTAGGGTTTAAAATGTAACACAGTATGGTAATGTAATGATTCTTATAGGCTGTATGTAAATGCTGTAGGATTTGTGTCTTGTACTAGATTGGTTGGTGAGAATGAGAATGTTCAGCACAGAAGAAGATTTATTGTATTGTAACAGGAACTTCTCTCTCTTTACTCTTCCTTGCTCCATTATCCTCTTTTACACTCTCTCTCTCACCCTCTTCACCACGCTCTTGCCTTCTCTCTCTTTACCACTCTCTTTATTTCTCTCTCTCTCTCTTTACCACTCTCTTTATTTCTCTCTTTCTCCTTACCACTCTCTTTACTTCTCTTGGGCCTGCTCCAGCTGTGCCTGGCAGCTCCCAGCAGGGCCTTGCACCCAGGCCCTTTGCAATAAATCACAAGTTCCAGGACCTAGCTTCAGAGATCTCTCATCTCCATCCTTCCCGACCATCCTACCCCAGTCGCTCCTACAGGGGCTGGGCACGGGATGCTCCGGTCCATGTCCCTGAGCTGGTGGCTCCAGGGTGGAGCAGCACCTTGGTGGCAGGACCTTTTATGTGGCAGGACCCTGGTGGTCACCAAGACAAATCTGAACTTCCCAAAACCCCTCACTGCCCTGTGAATCCAGCAGAGGAAAGGTCCAAACCCACCTACAAACACCCCACCCCTGACAGTCAGCCCTCTAAGGCTCTTCACACAACACCCAGCCCACACTCAGCAAGAAAACAACAGAATTTGGGTGAAATGCAGAGTCCAGTCTGCCCAGAAATGTTTCTTCCTGCTTCAACAGAAAGTGCTGAATACTCCCAGCAGCAGGCTAAGCACTTCCCATGGGATATCTTTTAGATCCTATTCTCCATGTCCCTGAGAAGAAAACTGAGCACCAGGAAGTGCCACAAGATCTCAAAGATAAGGTAATGCCATTTTAGTTTTTTAACCTTTTTTCCTTTACATATTCTCTGTATTCTTTACACATATTTATTTTTATGTGGCAGGACTTTGGTGGTCACCAAGTCAAATCTGAGCCTCCCAAAACCCCTCACTGCCCTGTGCATCCATCCAGAGGAAAGGCCCAAACCCTCTAAGGCTCTTCACACAACACCCAGCCCACACTCAGCAAGAAAACAACAGAATCTGGATGAAATGCAAAATCCAGTCTGCCCAGAAATGTTTCTTCCTGCTCCTTCACCTCCTCCTGTTGTTTCAGGAGATGTCTCCATATCTGTTTGGGTTTTAGCTGCCTTTTTTCAGCACAAGCCAAGAGCAAGAGAGGTGGGCTGCCACTCATCTGCTGCTGCTGAGGAGATTTGGGTAGGCAAGAAACTGTTTGGCACCAGGGTTGACATGAACAGCTCAGGCTATTTAAAAAGGGTGATTTAATCAGCAGAGGTATTTCTGCCCAGGTCCCTGCACAGTACATTTGGCATTTTGCTGGAATGAGACCAAGGTGTTTTATCAGGAGCAGCGAGGAAGGGAAGGAAAGGGCAAAGCAGATGTGGGTGCAGATGAAGGAAAAAAGGGAAGCTTCTAAGTCTCTTCCATAAAGAAAAGCAAGGAAGAGAAAACAGAGTTAAAAATAATATCATGGCATGTTCTGGGCAGAGATACCAGCATCCTAGGAAAAATATACGCCTTTATTTTTTGCCAAGAGGGAAATAAAAGGGAGGATGAGGGAGGATGGTGAGGCTGTTCTTTGATTTGAAAACGAAACAAGGCCAAAGAGTAGAGACAGTCACTGGCATTTGTCAACAGAATCTGCATTTTACTGCTAAATCTAAAGCAAACTGGGCTTGAAACATGCCAAGTGCAGGAATTTGCTCAGAGGAAGAAGGGTCAGACCCAATCCTATGCCACTAAATGTTGCCTTCACAGCCCTGTAGGAAATTTGTGCAAATCCTTGGAATGGAATTAGTGTGAATACTGATTTTTGCTTTCAGTGGTTGTTGGTTCAGTCCCTTCTGCTGTCAAGAGCAGCCATCATCATCTAAGCATGAAGGGCCAAAGTCATCCAAGAATTAAGTAGTGACTCTCCATCATTTGAGAGGGAGTTAGGTACATGCATTCCTTTAAGGAGCTAACCATAAAGGCTTGTCTGGAAAGACTTTTGCACCATTTTAACTTTATCTCTTCAAGACAGCTCTGGGTTTTGTCTCAGCTGGCTGAAATTCTTCATGACCATCATTAATTCACTCAAAAATGCAGGTTTTGGCAGATCAAGTCTCTTTGCAAGTTCAGGCCAAATTTGGCAAGTTCAGCCAAAAAAAAAAACAAAAAAAAAAAAAACAAACCAAAAATGGAGAAAACTTCGACACATTTTGCCCTGAGTTTCAAAATGACTGAACAATGCCAATCATCTCAACCTTTCTTCTAATGATTTTCATGGTTTCCATTTCTTTCCCACAAGCATTGCAGCCAGGACAGCTAAAACTCTAGCTCTGTATCCCACTGCCATGTAGACAACAGGGAACACCAGAGCATTTCTCTCTCTGGTTGGCAGCTCTCACCCAGCTTTTCCCCAAGCAGCTCTTTGGAAGAGGGGTCCCAGTTTCTGGTGCCTTTCCCAGACTGAACTTGCTCATTATGAGTTTGTAAACGAGGAACAAGTGCAGGCATGGACTGAATAAACACAGCTTGGAGAAGCTGAAAATCTCTGAAAATCTGGGAGAAATAAACAGAACAGGTGTGCAAGGTAATTTCTGGTTTGGCCCAGAATGAGAAGTAAAGGGTATGGCTGCACCACAACTAAAGACAACCTTTGAAAATCTCTTCAGGAGAAGTTATAAAAAAATATTTCTTTCCCTGGTGAATTGAATCACTCAACTCAGTTCACTGATACAGCATTGGCTCCCACTGTAAAATCCCAAGGTGGGAAGTGCTGAGCCACTGGGGTCTGCACAAACTACTGGTTGTCTTTTAAGAAAACCTGCACATCTTGAGGTCCTAAATAGCTGCAGAAATTAGGAAAAAGCCATTAAAAGTTGTCCCATAGGGATTCTTCATTCATTTCAGCCTACAATAGCTGTGTGGACAGCCCCATATCAGCTCTTTTGTCCATAAATGTTGATTCTGGTCCGTTCCAAGCATCCTTTGCTGCAGAGACACAAAGCCTGCCATGCCAGCTCATGGACCTACATGAATTTTCAGAGTGCTCCTCCAAAGGATGATCAGAAAACAGGCTGGGTCACATGAATGGGCTTTGTTGGACAGCACAAATATCACTCCCAGATAAATGGGACCACAGCACTCAGCGCTCAGCATAAGAGCCAAAGGATCCCAAGAAATTATCAAAGATGTTTTTAGGCATCTGAATTCATCGTAGTCCCCTGGCTCCACAGTCAGTAGAGCTTGGAGAGTTGGATGGAGGTGTCTAACATGAGCTGAATCCTTCCAGGGTCTGCTGAGGGGCTGGGTGACACCTCCAGTGACCATCACAGGACATATTTCACAGCCAAAAAGGAGCTGAAAAATCTCTTCACTGAGATATTTTCCATGCAAAACCAAGAAATTATTAAATCTTATCCTTTGCTTGGAGTCTGATCTGGAGGAGGTGTTGAGATGTGTAGGAGCCTTGAGACTCGAGAGAATCTTTGCAGCACTGGGTTTCACTTGGAGGAAACGGAAAATCCTGGTGGAAGTTCCTGTGCTCATTACACGGTTGTGCCATAGAACAACTCGTGACAACACAGTGACAAAAATCCCTGCTGAAATCTTCACCTCTTGGTCCCTCCACTCTGCAAACTCCACTTCTAACTGCCGTAGGTGCTTTGGGAGAATTCCTTGGTTTGGGTGGATTTCTGTGCTCCAGGAGGGTTAAAGGGACAATCAGCTCCTGGTTTGCTCTGGAAGAGCAGCGACCATTGCAATCAACCCTCGGTCACAAGACACAGGAAGAGCACTGAACCCTGGGGTAAACGAGGAAAATTTGGATGTTAAAAATGTGGAGGGACTGCCAGGAATCACTGGGAGGATATCTGAAAGGCAGCAGGGGAAATGAGATGGAAGCAAGGTCCAATTTAGGGATAAACTCTCAAATTTGCATTTCTTATCCTCATTCCCCATCCTGCCTTTTCTTTGGCCATTTTTAGATCCAGAACCTTTATTTAGGCTCCCAAATGTGCAGGATTGCTTTCATATTTACTCCAGCTGTGCAGAGGTAAATGATCCTGTGGGATTTGCTGCCTGTCCAGATATCAGAGGTAAATGAAATCTGTACAACAGATACATACACAGCTCCATTGCTTCCAAATCCACATCTAGGGACTTCCTCCAGCTGGGGGAAAGCTGACTTTCTCCCGACATTTCAGATCTTCTTCCTGGATCAAATTCCTCAAGACAGGGGATCTGCAAAACACAGAGTTGAGACCAAAAAATGTTTTTTCAAGATGTTTTTTTAAGATGTTCCTTCAGGTCCGGATTTGCTAATCACAATCACCTTGCACGAGTGGTGACAAAATTTTAGCAGGGCCTGTTGTGACATAGAGTGATGATTTTAAAGTAAAAGAGGCTGTATTTTGACTAGATATAAGGAAGACATTTTTTACAGTGAGGGTGGAGAGGCCCTGGCACAGGGTGCCCAGAGAATCTGTGGCTGCCCCTGGATCCCTGGAAGTGTCTCAGGCCAGGGTGGATGGGGCTTGGAGCACCCTGGGACAGTGGGAGGTGTCCCAGTTTACTGCAAGAAGACTATCTGACCATTAAATGTCTCTTCCAAACCCAACTTTTCCATGATTCGTTGTGGAAATCCCAGAAGATCACAAGAGAGGGGAGTCTGTGCCTATAAATCAGACTCCAGCTCCATATCCACCATGTCACTGCATCAAGGCAAAAGCAAAGACAGCACAGCCACCTGTGCAGGGGAGCAGCCTGAAGATGAAAGCCACAGCCTTCCCTCCCCTCCATTACCTTCACGCTCTACAAGTCACTTATTTTTTGTTACAGACTCAGCCACCTTCAGCAAGAGGGCTGAAGAGAAGGTCATGGCTCCTCTCTGGGAGCCAGATGATTTCACTTTCATTTTCCTGAGCCTGAGAGAGGCTGTGAGCTGAAATCTCTTCTTTTCTCCTGAACAACTCGACCATGAGGCTCCCCTGCCCCTTCCCTGCTGTGTCACAGAGAGGGTGTCCACACTGGGACATGGCAGGGATGGGGAACCAAACCTCTCTCATTAGGAAATCCCTCAGTTGTCTTTCTAGAGGGAATGTGTCCATTTGCAACCAAACCATGAAGGATTTACATTTTTCATCCATTCCTTCTGGCGATAGTCATTTCTACTGCAAAAGAAAGCATAAGAAGACACACCACAAAAAAGCATTAAGCAGAAGAGCATTAAGAGGAAAACTAAATTCTCAGTCCTGCATCCCCTTTTCCCTTCCAAACACATTTCAAGTGAATAATTTCTGACTGCTGCCACTGCAGTGCTATGGGCAGAGTGAATGAAAGCAGCTGAGTCTGGCCAGCTCAGTGCATATGGGATTCCAGCTGGGAAGAACCACTGGGCACTGGGTCACATATCCCTGATCACTCATCAGCAGGCCCTGAAAAGAGATGCAAGTCACTGCAAAGAGTTTCACTGACGGGGGGGCAGGGGATGGGGCCAAATCAGTGTTTTCTCATAAATCTGGACAACGTGTATATCACTCTAATTGATGTCAAACTTTCAGCCTGACATGCTTTATAAACCCTGGGCAGCTTTGATCTCCTTGTCTTTGCCTATAAATGCAAGGATTACAAAAACATTCCGAAAAAACGTCACCAAAAAATGTCTTTCACCGAGGTACTTTGCTCCAGCAGATAAGGCTAATAAGCAAAGAAACCCCAGGTATTAGGAAACGAGGCTTTTCAGGAACATACTCCGGGGTGGAGAGAGAGGGGGGAGAAGCAGCTGAAGGATATTGATGCTTATGCTCCCCCTGTCATTATTCCAGGATATTGTTTATATCCCTGGGATGTGGATAAAGGTAGCTGTCACTTCTGGCACCGCTCTCCCCCCGGGAGATTACAGCGAACTGTGGCTGACACTGCCCAACGTTGATCTGACTGACAGCCCCTGTGGCATGGTTACTGTCAGAGCCCTCCCAGGGCTGGGGGTGCCCGGCTCTGAGAGCCATGGAACAGGGAAGGGGGGTTTCCATGAAGGAATGGCTCTGCTCAGCCTCCAGCACATCCCCAGGCAGCAGGAGACAGCTCCTGTCCAGGCAAAGCTCAGCAGTGAGAGGGGAGTAGAGGGAAGGTGTTTTACCATCCCTTTCCTCTGCACAAGGCTCAAATCCCAAGTGTTGGGGTCCCTCTCAGGTGTTTCAGTGCTCTGATCCCAGGGGATGCTCAGGGATGGAGAGGGAAAGGGTCCTGCAATGCCTCCATTGGGCAGGGAAAGGAGAAAAGTGATGGGAATGGAGAAGGGAGATGTGAAACAGCAAGGGAGGCTGTGAGACTTGGCGTGCCAAACCAGGACTCAGTTGTGGGTTAAGACTAATAAATTTCCCCAGGTCAGCGCTTTTGAGTGATCTGTATGTTTAAATTCCCTTTATATTCCCTTTATATTCCCTTTATTCCCTTAGATACAATTCAGTTGGCCGAACAGAGGCACTGGGCAAGTCTGAAAGCACCTGAGATGTCAACAGAAGGCCAAATAGCAGCAGGACCTCAGACTAAAATGATCTTAGACACCCCTGTGGCAACCAAATCCCACCTCAGTATTGATGGAGCCACCACAGCTCCTCTCTTCCCTCAGCAGCAGAACACAAGGCTTGGCCAGGTGGATGTGGACACCAAAATGTGGGTGTCTTAGATCTGCCTTCCTCAGTCTCCTTTCATAATGGGAACTCCTCTTCCCAACCTCTGGGAAGCTGAAAAGTATCTGAGCCATCGGGAAGCTCCATGGAGTTACGGCATTATCTTTGAAGTCAGCTCTGGAGTTATCTCCTTGGTGCTGGGAAGGCCTCAGCTGGAGCACTGGGCTCCCCTCCAGGCTCCAAGGGAAAGAGGGGTCAGACTGGGGACAGCCCAAAAAAATGCCAGGAGAATGAGTAAAGGAGAAGCAAAGTCACATTAAGGAGGGAGAAGTGAAATTGGTTAGTCTGCAGGGACACTTGAGGAGTGACATTCCTTCATGAGCGGTGAAAGAAGGGAGGGAAGGGACTTCTAACGGCAAGGACAGGGAAGTGTGGGAAGGAGAAACTGCCTGGGAAACTCAGCATCATTCACAACAGCCCTGGCAAGGGTAACCAGGGTGGTTCTGACTGCCTTGGGGCAGGAGGAGCGGGGAGATGACCTCGAGGACCCCCCTCCCTCCTGGGGTTCTTTGATCCTTGGCTGGGGCTGTTGCAGCTGCCATGGGATGGGACTTGCCCCAGGTATCTTGGGACTTTTGGAACAAGACCCATTTCTGGAGGCAACCACAGAAGTGTTTGGCTGCAGGGCCACCCCTTCTGTGCCTGCATCTGTCAAAGGAGCTGATTAAAACCTCGGGAAAAGCAAAACCCAGGGGCTGGGACTGGTTTGTGGTGGTGTTACTTGGGTCACACAGGGTGAACTCCAGGAGATTCCATCAATGAAAAAGGAGTAGGGATTTCCAGCCCTGGAAAACACAGCCCTGACTGTACCATTCCAGTCTTGGATATATTTCTCCAGGACATTTTCCCCTTTCTCACTTTCTAGGCTTTTATTTGTACAAACAACCCCCCTATAAGGTAGATTTCCTTTCTATCAGGCTGAGGAATGCAACTGAACTGCCTAGATGATGGGTTTTGATGGCAATATGGGGTTCCAGGGGAAAAAAAATAAAAAGGAATCAGGCATTTCTATGAATTAAATGACATTGTTAATTAACATGATTTAAGATGGCAGGACGTGTAGAACGCACATTAACTCTCCTGCTTTGGGGCTGAAAGCAAGCTCCACTTTTTGCAAGTCCAGATAAGTCTTCTTTGAGAAATGGGAATTTGGCTCCTAAATCAATTAGGCCTGGCAGCTCTACAAAGGGAAATTTATAATGGAGCACGGAATTAACCCTTGGACCTTGCAAACTGTCTGTCAGAGCTGCTGGGCTCTGCCTCTCGCCTCTTCCCCTGCCCAAGTCCCACGGCCCAGAGAGAGAAATTACTTTGCAGTAATGCTGTCAGAGACCAAAGCAAATCTGATGCTCCCCGACATGTGGAGGGCACAGGCCTTGACCTGGGACTGCAACCCTCTGCAGAAAAAAGGACTCACCCCTCTGAGCACGGGAGGAAGCCAAAGTGTGCAGCATCACCGGTTTTCCGCGGAATGCCTCTTGGCTGGACCTCAGTTGGGTGTGTGAGGAGCCCTGGAAAAGTCCAAGGTTTTTCTAAGATCCACCAGCACTGTCCAGAACTTAGCTCCATACACATAAAATCATTGAATGCTTTGGGTTGAAAGGGACTTTAAAGCTCATCTTGTTCCAACCCTCTGCAGTGGGACACCTTCCACTTGCCCAGGTTGCTCCAAGCCCTGTGGACCAGCCTGGTCCACGTCATCCATCTTCATGAAAGGTACAGTTGGGACCCTTCAAGGAAGTGAGTTTCACCACTTTGTCTGTCAGACATCATGAGCACAAAGACTGATGAAGGTGGAGTTCATGCCTAAACAATCTTGTAAATATGCCTTTGAGTTTGTTTTAAAGGATTTGGCGATCTCTCTTTTACAACAAACAGGTCACTCAACAGAAATCGTGGATCGCCAGTCAATCTGACCCCAAGCCTGACTTTGGTGCCACTTCTTAACCTGCTCTAGTGGAAGGCGTCCCTGCTTATGGCAGGGGAATTGGAATTGGGATGATTTTTAAGGTCCGTTCCATCCCAGATCATTCTATGATTCCTTGATTCTTCACAACTCTCTATACAAGACACGATCAGCTAAGGCCAGACATCCAGAGCCCAAGTCATCCACAGTGACTTTGTCAGATTGATCCATTGCCCGTTGACACCAAGTGCCATTTTAGATGCCCTCATCCTCCAGCTTCTCTCCAAGACCTGCACAGGCCTCCCAACAGATCTGTGTGACACTTGATAAATGTAAACATCTCAAGGAAAAAACACCTTGGAGTTGGAACTAGATGGTTTTTAAGGTCCCTTCCACCCCAACCTATTCTGTGATTCTATGATTCCAACCCAAACCATTCTATTCTCCCTTTCCAGTCATTCCAGGCCTGAATCATTTTACCTCTTTCAGATCCTGCCTTAGTCTTACTCAACTGCCCCTCAGAGAGTGTGTCTCTCTTCACTGACTACAAAGTGAGCTCGGGATGATTAGCTCAGCTCTGGATGTTTACAGTGCATACAGCAAAATTTGACCAGCAGACTCTCACCCTCAGGCCTTTGCTGCCCTGTGTGTCCCAGTGTCCCTTCCAAAGCTGAGTTTCCACCAGAAAAGGGGAAAAAAGAAAGCCGAAGAGGCCCTCCCACTCTGACTCTGCTTACATCGTCCTTACACTAAATGGAGAGGATCCTAATAGGATATTTAGAAGAGGTTAACTCTTCAGAAGCCTCCGGCCCTGCCCTACATCCTGGACGCCTGCCAGAGCAAAGCCAAGGATAACAAACCAGCTTTCGTTCAAGTATTCTGAGCCAATTAAAAAAGACAAATTAGTTTGGCCTTATCTCTCCCTCCTCCTCCCCCTTCCCACCCGAGAGACAAGAGGGGATTCGCGGAGGAATGTTTCTCCTCTGTGATGGCTCTGCCTCGCTGAACTCTTCAAGGTCTGTGATGGATGAAAGCTCTCTCTTCCATTATGCTTCCGACAGCCTGCTGGGTCCTAATGGGATGGGGGGCAGTGGCAGTGCTGGGGAGACCAGAGTGGCAAAGTGGGGGGAAAGCTTTACATGGAAAGCTTTACTTGGAAAATCAAGGAGATGGAGCTAATGGACATCTCCTCCCCATCCAAGCTCAGCCTGAGAATCTCTGCAACCTTGCAAGCCCCAGTGCAAGATAAACAAGAACTGCCTTGTGCAATCTGCCCTTTTCTTCTGTAGTTCTTTATTCCTTGCAATTTTTTTGACATGCAACTGCTGCACTTTCCATGTGCTGCATGCAGAAACTCTGGCATGACCTGAGTATGGCAGGAGTGGAAAAAAGAACTGGCAAAGAAGGCTTTTGAGAAGAGCTATCTGCTTCAGCTCTGGGCTTTTTAAAGATAGCCCATACTGGTTTGACCTCTGCCATGGTCTAAGCTCATCTGCAAGAAAAGCAGGGCAAAAACATCTGAGCAGCCGCACAGAGTCAGAGCAGAGCGCTATCTGCTCATGGGCTCTTTCCCAACCCTGGCCACTTGCAAATGTTTATGTAAAGGGTCTAAGAAGCAGCACAAGAGGAGTGATGCATCAACAGGCTCAGCTGTGCTTTGCCACATGCTCCTTGCACCCAGAGCGGGTTCATACAGGGCACCCCAAAAGACTGGATGTTCCACCAGGATTTTGTCTGGGTGAAGCAGCATCCCTGTGCTCTGCCCTGTGCAGATTTAGGGTGCCAGTATCTGGCTAGGGCCAAAACTGTGCCAAGCACCATGTCAGTGACAGAGACAATCAAGTTCCAGTGTCTGTGTTATTTATTAGTGGAGCTGTGTCCTGTGACGGAAAAGATCATCTCATCCCCAAGATTAGAAACCCACTTGTTCTTGTTATTCGTGATAACACAGAGCTCTCTTCATCCCACTCTTGCACAGCCTTTGTCTCACAGCTGGGGAGAAGCATGATGAGACACTCAAGGAGGAGAGTTTAAACCCCACCTCACTTCCCAGGCCATCACTCTACCCAGTGGATAACTAAATCTGTCTCACTTGGGAAACAACACACACTCTGGACAGCCCTAAGATACTCTGTCCCCACTTCATGGACCTTGGGATGAGGAAAGCCAAAACATCCAAGCAATTCAGGAGAACAAGACTCTTCAATTTCCACCCAGTCTCAGTCTCCCAGAGTCTTCAGGGATTTTGCAACATCCTGCTTTTGCAATCCAAGAGAAACACTCCAGGATGACTTCACTGAAACACTGTGTCCTTACAGAAGGAGCAGGAAGGACTTCATAGAAAGGCCAATCCCCCTTGTGAAATATCTGTTGGGAAGGAGTTGCATTCACTTGACTTTATTGTCCAGTGGCTGGGAGTGTGGAGAAACAGCAGGAGGCTGGGATGCATGGGGACAATGAGAGGATGGGGTCCCAGAGACAGAAACAGAATGGAAATCACAGCTCCATCAGAATGGATGTCACAGGTCCACAGAGAGAAGATGAGTCTCATTTGTGCTTTGGTATTTCTATGTGATTTAGGCTGAAAGTTGAGTTCAAAAGGCTGGGAAAGCAGCATGAAGTGACATCCTCCCTTCTCCCTATTTAATCCTCCTGACCAGACATTGCTGTCAACTACCAGGACACCAAAAAGGCCCAGATTTCCCACAACACAAGCACCTCCCAGACACCAAAAGTGCAGGATTTCTCTTCTCAACCCACCCCTTGCCTCTTCCCCACCAGCACTACTGCTCTGGCAGGAGATCATTGCAAGGAAGGTGGCTCCTGATCTGCATCCCAATATCTGCCTTGGCATGGGCGAAACCTCTGCTGAGGAAAGGGGCTCCTGGATTCTCTAGGAGGTGGTAGGAATAGAGCTCCTGGAAACAGGAGATGTGCACAACTGGGCAGTTCACACTGCAGAGAATCACAGAAGCACCGAGGCTGGAAAAGCCCTCTAAGATCAAGTCCAACCACAAACCCAGCGCTGCCAAGCCCAGCACTAAGCCATGTCTCTAAGCCATAACGTGAATTCTTTAAGGACCTAGTCTCTATGAAGAGTGTCTGCAGCAGCAAGGACCTTGCAGAGATGCAGGCCAGCACCAGCACAGCCCTCCCAGGGCAGAGCTGTGACTGTACCCCGTGGGCAAAGTGCCAGGAGGGTTTTCTAGGAACCACTTAGAGGACCTGCAGGGCTTGAGGTCAACACTTCAGCACTTTCACGCCAGTCCCGGGGACAGAGGGTATAAAAGAGGCGCAAGAGCAGCCCCTCAGAGGGGCTCTGGCCAGGCTATAAAAGGAGCTGGTCTCTCCTGAATTCCACAGGGAGGGAACATGCTGTAATTACCCTGGTGCTGTCTCGATCGACAGTGGCACAAACCAGAACCTTCCAGTTCTGCGGTGAACAACAGCCGAAAAAATGCCGGGTGCCCTTGAGAGAGGGAGCGTGCAAATTAAAGTTTAGTCTGAAGCTTCACTCCTCTGCAGGCTCAGCCCTGGCCTTGGGAAGGGGGTGTGCATGTGGGCTGCTGGGAGAGAGAAACAGTGGGAGAAAAAGCAGGAAAGGGAGAAGTGGAGGGGGAGACACGAAAAGGAGAAAAGAAAGATTTAGGATAAACATATCTCAGCTGATAAGCAATCAGGGTCAAGACGGGAGGGGCTGGAAAACCTGCTCAGAATGAATGGAAAGGGGTTTTTTCCTCTCCTGCCATGCAATGAAAGGTATTAGGGCCTTGCTCTATGTAAGAGGCTGCAGCCCCTCCCTGCTGGGCTGAGGGCTGTGTACACAGGGAATGAAATCCTTGATGCCCCAGGGGGCTGGGATCCCACCTCCATCTCATATGGATGGGGCTGGTCTGACCTCCCAAAGGTTTGGATCACCACTGGTTCTGTGGGAGTGTGGGAAATTTGTCAAGAAGAGAACATAGTATCCCCATATTGGTATAAAAACTCCTGGAAGCAGAGTGTTTGTAAGGGTACAGGGTAACCTTCATGAACAAAATTTTGTGAGGAAAAGGTGGATTTAGGAAAGAGATCCTGCATGCAATAGGATGGTATTGATGGTGACCAACCACAGGGCAGCAGAGCAGGAGAAGAAGGGGATCTGCATTGCAGATCAGAGGCTGAGCATCAATCAGCTGGAGAAAAGGGCTTTTAAGCACTGAGATGCTTAAATTGGTCCAAAACCTGGGATTGGGGAGGTCCAGCTTGGGCACCGCATGGAGTTACAGGAGGAAGTGGGGGAAATGCAGGAAACAGCAACAAGGGTGAGGAGAAGAGAGAAAAACACAGACAATGAGGAGCAGCTGAAGGACATGGAGTGTTCAGTTCTAGATAAGGCATGGGGTAAATGTGATATGTCCCTCATTTCCCTGTCTGGGGAGAGAGGAGAGAGGAAGAACAGCGTCTCCATCACCAGTGGTTTATAAAAACAGGCTGGACAAGGAGGAAAGGTTATTGATCCAGTGTTTGGACTGAGTTTTTCAAGGTCCCCTACCTGTCACAATATCCTTCAGTCCTGTTCACTTTTTATTCTTCCACTGCTGAAGATTTGCTCAGAATTCACTGAAGTTGCCTTCTTGGTGCTCACACCTTGCAGCCTGTTGTCTAAATGGGGTTTTTAGACCCTTTTTAACTGCTGCTGGCTCTCCCCAACAGAGACTCCTGCTCAGAATGGCAGGCAGAGGTCAGGAAAAGCATTTTTCAAGCCACATATTTGTTGAAAGTCTCTCCTGTAAATTCTGCCCAGCAAGAAAACCGAACATTGATAATAAAACAGCTGGGAGTAAAATATGCCTTCAAAAAGAAAAACAAACAACCAAAAGAAGGAGGAACAGGATAAGTATTAAAGAAAGGACAATTCCATTTTGAAGAGGTGAAGTACTAAATCCATCAGCCTCCCTGCCTGCTTATGACCTGCACACCCAGAAGGACAATGAGTGTAAAAATGCCAGCAGAAAAGAACGAAAAAAACACAGAGTGAGAGAATTATTTGGGTTGGAAAGGACCTGACATGTCGCCTAGTTCCAACCCCTGCCATGGGCAGGGACACCTTCCCCTATCCCAGGTTGCTCCAAGACCTATCCAGCCTGGCCTTGGACACTTCCAGGGATCCAGGGGCAGCCACAGCTTCTCTGGGCACCCTGTGCCAGGGCCTCCC
>JAYDZK010000169.1:110015881-110029267 GCA_034509185.1 Euphonia xanthogaster | reverse complement strand
TTTGGTTCCCCCCCCCCCCCCCCCATAAAACCCAAGAGAAATCTGTTTCCCCTGAGACTGTAGTGAAAAGGGATGTACAGCATGATGAAATGATGGCTCCTGGATGGACACGCCTCTTCCCACTTGGAACAGATACAGATCTGGCCCAAAAATTCCACACAAAAAATGGTCTGAATATCTTTAATACACTGGTCTGATTTAAAAAGAAACAGAAAGCTGGAGTCAAAAAGCAGGTGGGTTTTATCACCTCCTTCATTATATAATTTGGCTGGAATGTCCTTCTCTTTTAAGATGAATGAACCTTCTTGCTGACAGCAACTCCCTTACTTTCTGCTTGCAAACCAAAATTGACGGGATTTTAGGGGATTTTCCGCTAGGAAAAAAATAAAACACTTTCACACAGGTGAAAGTGTGTTCACCTGTGGTTATGAAAAGCTCTGGAAAACCAGAATACCCTTCTGGGGATTCTATTCTTCTACACCATTTAGAGTAGAATCATGGAATGGGTTGGGCCGGAGAAGAGCTTAGAGATCATCTTTTTCCAATCTCCTGCCACAGGCAGGGACACCTTCCACACTTCCACCTTCCAGGTAGCTCAGAGCTCCACCTAAAATGGCCTTGAACACTCCCAGGGATCGGGCATCCACAGCCCAGGACATTTCTGGTGTCTCCTACTCCAGGTTGGGATAGCCAGCCCCTCTAAATTGGCCCATGAAAAGAACAGTTTTAGGGGTCCTGGGATCAGGTGGGCATCCCTGCAGCTACATCAGGGCTTGGACCTCTTCAAAGTTCAGATGGATCAGATTTTGGGCACTTTGGTCAGTGCCACCCAAGAGTGCCTGAGTCCCATGTTGGATCATCACAAGCATCACCTCAGTGACAGATGAGCAGGGATAAACCTCTGGATCCCTGGTATTTGCTTAGTAAAGTTCTTTTTTTAGCAGGAAATTTGTGTCTTAACCTCTACACAAATGTCCTTCCAAGAACAGGGATGAGGGCTCAAAGTCCTCCATCCAGCACAGCATTAGCTGGAGAGCTTCAGAACTTTCCTAACCAACCTTAGATTCTTTTATTAGAAAATAAAATTTTCATTTCTTCTACTTCATCACATGGGCCTGAATAAGAACTACAGAAGCCAGCTACATTTTTCTTTAGACAAGGCTTATCCCAGACAACTGGAGCCTGGACTTTGCTTCTTCCCATCCTGTGGATTATGAAGGCTTTTTCTTGCTCCAGCAATAGACTGTGCTTGCTAGAAGCCACCTCTGCATTTCAAGGGCTCTGCCAAGTGGACAGGAAATTAATGAAGTTTAAATGAAGAGCTGCTCCCTCTTCCAGTCGTTTGATCCTTTCTTTTGATTCAGTAAAACCCTGGCAGAAGACTCCTGATCTAATCAGGAGCTTGCACTTGGTGATCCAATTACTGCCAAGTTTCTGGACATTTGTTTCTCCTCTGATGAGAACATTTAAAGGTGTGAACTTTCCAGGGGCTGTCTCGGCTCTGGGATCTCATTTGGGAAAGGCAGGAATAAAATGCTGTGATTTTCTACAGATTTGAGCTGTCTTCAGCCAGTCTGTGAATCCTGATAGCCAGTGCTTATGTCTGCTCTTACCTACAGGTCTCCACCCCTCTGCCAAGCCTGGCTTGAATGAATCAGTCAATGCAAATCTCATCTGGAGGGACGTGCAGCCGGCACATTCACCCAACCTCATTTTTAAAGGGGAGGCTACAGACAGATAACACAGAGACTCTTTTCCAACAGCCTTCTCCAGCCCAGATGTGCACAAGTTTACAAGAAGCAGTGGCCATAAACTAAAACACAACAAGTTCCACCTCATCATGAGGAAGAAATTCTTCATTTTGAGGGTGGGAGAGCTGCCCAAAGAGGGTGTGGACTCTCCCTCTCTGGACACGTTCCTGTGTTGCCTGCTCCAGGTGACCCTGCCCTGGCTGGGTGTTGGACTAATAATTTCCAAAGGCCCCTTCCAACCCTAAAAATTCCATGATTCTGCAGAATTTGGGCTGAGAACTGATGATGTCACTTCATGAGAGTGCAGGACTTCTGCTCTGCCCACTGATTTTCCAGCATTGTTGCCCAAACACCCTCACATTGCACCCTCAGTCTTTCATGTCCAAAGGTTGCCGCAGTCACCGATCCCACCATGTAGGGGAAAGAGGCTCCCAGGGTCTGCCCTGTGAGATAACATCCCCCCAGTGACTCCCAGAGCCTTTCTTGAGGTGCCACTGCCCAGTGTTTGCTCATGTCCTCACATTGTCCCCAGCCCTGATAACTCCTCTGGTCAAGACTATCAACTCATCAGCGGCATCAGCCCCCCACGCTTGGCAGGGAGGACATCAAACCCTCTCTGCTGATAGACTTATCCCTAATCCCATTCAGGACCGTTTTGATCAATGGATAAATCTCTGTTTGTGTGGCCAAATCCCTCTTGCCTTGTCTGCGGGCTGGGTGTGGGGATAAATGTCCTCAATGTCCCCCGGGCTCGTGCCATCCCAGATCCTGACGATGTGGAGTGCACGTCCAGTCAAGGCTTTACCCCATGGGGCTTTTTTACCTTTATTTGAGCAGATGGACAGCTGAGGTCCCAAAAAGGGTGCTGTGGCCTCTGCAGAATCCCAGAACAATTTAAAATTGAGCTGGGAATTCCCAAAGTTTAAGGATATCCTTCTCTTCCAACAGCACCACACCAGCTCAGGGTGTTTTTGTGCTGGCAGCTGAACACAGAAGCCTTGGCCAGAGACACTTTTCCATCTAAATTCCCAATATCTTTTTAAAGACGTGACCATTTGCTAAGCTTTATTTACCCAGCAACCCTCTTCCAGTCAGTGGGGAGGAGATAAGGACATATGAGGAGACCTTGATCAGATCAGGACCCACAACAATGGGGTGGAAAAGAAGAAAGAACAAAAAGTAAAAAAAAAAAAAACAGCTCTTGATGATCCAGGCTCAAAGAGAGGCCAAATCTGAAGGGAAGAGTTCTCCCCTAAATAATTCCCTTTTATTTCTTTCACAAATGTCAGTACAAGGCATTTGGGCTCCAGCATAAAATCAGCAGCAGAGTGAAAAAAATTAGAGAGGGGGGGGGGAGAGAAAGCAGAAAAAAAAGAAGAGAAAAATAGGAAAAAAGCTATACATATTTTCCTTCCTTTTTTTTTTTCCTCAGCATGAAAAATATGAAATTGCCCCAGAATTTAAAAAAAAATTCCTTTTACCAATAAAAGGTGTTTTCACCACATAGTCAATATTGGTGGCCAGCTACAGGAGAAGGAAACAAGGAGCATTTCACAAAAGGTTCTGCCCTGGAGGCTCAGCTGGGCCCTCTTCAGATGCTTCCCAGTGGTGTCCAAATTATTGTCAGTAACTGGTGGAGAGGGACAATCCTTGGAAGTGTCCAAGGAATGACTGGATGTGGCACTCAGTGCTCTGGTCTGGGTGACAAGGTGGGGATCAGTCACAGGTTGGACTCGATGGTCTTGGAGGTCTTTTCCAAGCTCAGTGATTCTGTGATTCCATGATTATCTGATGTGAACTCATGGCAACTTAACTCCCATCACCTCTGATCTGGTGGTGAAATCCCAAGGACAGACAAAAGGCAGGAAATGGGGCAGGTGCAGATGAGGCCCAAAGATGTTCTTCACACAACCAGCCACTGGGAAATGGAAGATTCTGGGGTGCTATCAAAAAAACCCTGTGATTTAATCCAAATGGCACATGAAATGTGGAAATCAAAGAACCACAGAACCATGAAATCATAGAATGGTCTGGGTTGGAAGGGACCTCAAAGTTCATCCAGTCGCACCCCAGCCATGGGCAGGGACACCTTCCACTATCCCAGGCTGCTCCTGTCCAACCTGGCCTTGGACACTTCCAGGGAGCAAATCCTCTGTTCTTCCCGAGAGATCCTTGCCTACAACCTCAAGGCCAGGAACAATGTGACCCCTCTGTGATGATGGGATTTGCTCCAAGAAGAGGTGAGTACAAAAAACATCTTCAAGTGGTGATGGTAAAAACAGGAATCTGATGCCAAAATAAAAAAACCACTGGGGACTTCTTATATATCCTGGTATTTGTGGTGGACATCTGTCATTCTCATATTTTTAATTTTCCATGTAAGAGGAAAAGCAAGAAAGAAAGAAAAAAACACAAACAGCCCCGTTGTTTTTTTTTCCTTGGTGTATTTTGGTTTTGCTTGAAATTGTATAAAATGTAACAACTTTTGCCCGTGCTGTGGTTTTCCCACTGCACACTGTGAACAGTCAAGGCTTTTTCAGTGCAAAAAGAAGGCTGAATTCTGAAAATGTTCTTTATTCTCTATACAAACCACCCTCCCCCAAAACAAGAAGGAAAAGAATTCAGATTTCTTCACCTATAATTAGTAAAATAATTAGAAAAAATTTAACTTCTTGCTTAGAGTAGATCAAGCCCAGATTTTCTTTTTGTTGAGTTTAAACAGCAATTCATCCAGAAAGGACTTAAAATGTTTTTAAAACAAGCAAACCAACCAAAACCAACCAAAAAAGCCCAAAGTGAAAGTAGAATTCAATTAAATTAAAAAAAAATAATAAACCACCAACTATTACACTTTGGAACTTTGTCCAGCCAGAAACAACCCAGCAAAGTTCCAGTTTGCTGTTTTTGTACTTCCACCTCTTCCAGATGGAACACAAATAATATTTTCTTTGATTTTGGGAGGATTTTCCACTGTGGGAAAGAAAAAAAAAAGGTGTTCCTTAATGGGTTCTACTTCTTTCATGGATGTTTTCCTGGACTGAACATTACATGTGCAGTTTTACCACAGACCGGATGGAAAGGTGCTGAAAATGAACCTTTTTTCATTGTCAGAAAAAGACAGTTCATCAAGAGCAGATATTTTTGGAAGGAGCCCTCTGTGGGATGCCTGCAACCATTTATCCATGCTGGTTTAGGTATCTTTGGGTGTTAACAACTGGAATATGCTCCAATGCCTCCGGTGTCCTGCTGGAATTACAGTGAGATTTCACAGCTGTTCTGCCAAAAATCCATAATCCTGTGAAAAGGCACGGGACTAAGTACTCCAGGAGGGATGGGTCCTGTCCTGGATCTGCTGTCCCCCACAAGGCCATTTATACCCCTTCCCCTTGTCTTCCCAGATAATAAGATCCACCCAACCCTGCAGTGCTGTTGGGAGGCTAAACGTGGTAATCCTTATAAAGTGCCATGGAGTCTTTTGGAAAAGAGAAAAGAAAAAGAAAATAAGAGAAATGTAGGATCCAGCCTGATACTGGTGTCACACAGGCAAGGAGTGACTCCCAGGGAAATACAGATGATCTGTAAGTTCCCTTCCAACCCAATCCCTTGTGTGATTCCATGATTCTGTGGCAAAGACAAGCTCAGGATCAGGATCAGTTATCACTGCAGAGCCCCGCAGCCACCCTTCACTTACGCTCCTGGCTGCCAGCGAGGGTGGCACTGCAGGGACATTATTCCAGCCCATGGAAAGCGCTGTCCCTTTGAGATGTCTTTGTCTTTCTGTACTGAGCCAAATCTGCTTTGTCCACCTTGTCCCTGGTGGGTAGGACAGGATGGAGCCAAGCCCAAGCTGCTCTGTCATGCAAACCAAAAGCTAATTTCTGGAGAAGGGAATTCTCTGGGGAGATCTTAGAACACCTTCCAGAGCCTAAAGGGGCTCCAGAAGAGCTGGAGAGGGACTTGGGATAAGGGATGGAAGGACAGGACACAGGGAATGGCTTCCCACTGACAGAGGGCAGGGATGGATGGGATATTGGGAGGAAATCCTTCCCTGTGAGGGTGGGCAGGCCCTGAGCACAGGGTACCCAGAGAAGCTGTGGCTGCCCCTGGATCCGTGGAAGTGTCCAAGGCCAGCCTGGACAGGGCTTGGATCAACCTGGGATAGTGGAAGATGTCCCTGTCCATGGCAGGGGGTGGCAGTGGATGATCTATAAGGTCCCTTCCAACCCAAACCTTTCCATGATTCCCTGATTCTGTACAACAGCCAGAACTACACATTCAAGTCCAGAATTCTCCTGTCTCTGACTGGTTTGGTGGGATTTTTGTTAATTTAAACTAAAACCCTCCAAAACAAACCATTTTCTGGGATTCCATCTCTCTCGTGCTGCACTGTGAGTCTTGGGAATTACATAATTCCTGACTTGTCCAGTGCATGAAAGCTCAGAGGTGCATCAGCTGCCCAACAAATACCACAGTTTATTGATAATATCAACACTGCAATAATGATCTAAGAACGAGGGCTAATTACACATAAATTTGGCAACATACCTGAGCATTCTTTCCCCATGCACTGCACTGGAGTTTTGCCTGATGATATTATCATTTTCTGATAAAATGAACTTTCATGTCACTGTGCCTTTTACAATTTCAGCCTGTGGTATATTTTTTTGCTTTTCCCCATGGATGATAAAATGCCATCTACACCCAGGGTTTCCCATCCTGGACAGCATTCCTAGGTGGGTGTGAAGCTGCAGGATGGGTCCAAAAGCCAAAGGCAGACTGGATTTCAGCAGATGTAAGGGAGCATCAACTCTGCTTCTCTCTGGTAGCACTGGGGCATCAAAAATATTACACCAGTGATATTTTTCTTTACAAACCCAAAAGAGGAGAAGAAGAAGGAGCAGGATATTCCTGATGGTAGAAGGAAATGGGGATCTTTATTTGTGCAGCCATAAGAATCCCAGTGGCATAGTCTAAATTCCTGCTGCCCTGAGAGATACCAGGGAAGGCTGCAATGTTCACTTGGCTGGAGAACAGCAGTGCAAGGGGGCTTTGGTGGGATATTTCTGGAAAATTGGGTGGATGTTAACTAGGAAATGAAAAAATCCCATGTTGGTGCCTCAGATCCAGAAATTGTTGTGTGGATGACATGGAAATTAAACATAATCTGAAGGAACTCTGGCAGCACTTAATAGAACCATGGAATTGCTTAGGTCGGAAAAGCCCTCTAAGATCCCTGAGTCCAGCCATTCCCCCAAAACTGCCAAGGCCACCACTGAACCCTGTTCCAGAGTTCCACACACCTTTTAAATCCCTCCAGGGATGGAGATGCCACCACTGTCCTGGGCAGCTGTGCCAAGGCTGGACAGCCCTTTGAGTCCTCCTTTCCTTTGCAGAGTTGAGGCCAGGGGATCTGGGAGAGGCTGAGTTACAGCCCGTTGCCCAAAGTTCAGGGAATTCAAGGAATCTTTTCAGGGAATTCAATCATTTGCAAATCTAGGTGAAGAGAGGAAGATTCCCAGAAATTCCCATCTGCCCCCAGTGTCCCTTGCTGGAGGACATTGCCAAGCTCAGATCACAAACTCACCCTGCACCAGGGAGTTTTTTTCCTTTTTGGAAAAGACCAGACATTTTTTCACCTTTTTTTTTCAAGCTTTCCTTTTTAAAATTGTCCATGTTTTGGTTTTTTTTTTGACTGGCATCTTGTCCAAGGTCAAACCATCCTCCTGCACTACCACTCAGTCCCGCCAGCACTGCCTGTACATGAAATCCTGCTTGTCCTTTGCTCATGCGAGTGCATTTCACATTGATTTGGGCTTGGAAATTCAGTGCTTGGACTTTTTGGCATGAAAAACTATTTTGGCTTTGTGGCTTTACTTTTATGTGAAATCTACCTCTTTTTTGCTTTTCTCTCCAGAATAAGTGGATTAATTCAACCACTGTGCAATTCAATCATCGGTGCAGAGAGAGAAACAATTTTTTCAGCCCCGAAGGAACTCAGCCACAAATCCTCTGTCCCCACCCTGAGGGCGTAAGATTTGGGTCAGGACTGGCTTTTTTTTTCCATCACCACATCCAACCTCGGCGCTGCATCTCCCGGCGCCCGGTGCGCGATGCTCGGAGGGAGCGCCGGGGCATCGCCTGGGGCTCCGGCCCTGCAGCCCTTCCCTTCCCGGCGGCGGCGGCGCTGCCCGGGGCGCTGACCCCAGCGCCGGGGAGTCTGGAGCGGAGCCGGCGGCCGCCGCTCGCCGCCGTCAGCCCACACCTCATCAATAGGGGCTGACAGCCCCGGCCCCGCCGCCCCGACGGCACCGCCGCCGGCACGGCACGGCTTGGCACGGCCCGGAGCGCGGGCTGCGAGAAGGGAGAGCCCAGAAGGTGGGGTTGGAGGCAGCGCCACGCAGCCGGGATGTATCTGGGGGGAGAAGTCGGGGTGGAGAGCCCCACGGGGGTCAGGATGCAGGTAACCTCACAGGATTAACAGGAATTATCCAGGGATCCCGGCATTCCCCCGTGGGTCTGGGATAGACGCAGCATCATTGTGAGGGGCTACGAACACCCCAGCGGGGCAGATTGAGGGGGTCAAGGGGGCTGGAAGGGGGGCACAGGGGTGTAGGGGACCTCACAGTGACAGCTAAGGGCACTCAGTGAGTGGTACAGGAGAGTAGGAAGGTAAGACACGTTGGTGAGAGAGATATAGACACGTGGATAAATAGATGGATAAATAAATCGATATTGTGGCAAAGTCGATGGGCACAAAAAAGCAAATAAGACACAGGAATGAGTTACAGAGATGTATGGATATAGGGATATATGGCTAGATGATGGGTATAGGGATATATAGATAAATGATGGATAAATGGATATATGGCTAGATGACGGATATAGGGCTATATGGACAGATGATGGATATAGGGATATATGGACAGATGATGGATATAGGGATATATGGATAGATAGATAGATAGATAGATAGATAGATAGATAGATAGATAGATAGATAGATAGATAGTGGGTGGTGATACTGGCTGGGGTTCCACATTCCCAGGGCTCCATCCCAGGCATTTCCAGGCACAGCAGCCTTCCCCGCCTGACGCACGAGGCTTTTCCAGCCTTCCCAAGAATGGGAAGGGGTTTTCCATCACCGCTGCCGTTCCTACTGGACACGCAGGGCTCTGCCGGGGCCGGTCAGTCCCCGGCAGCCGGGATGTCACAGCAGGTGCGTTCCGCACGGGTGGTTTCGCTGTCACTGCGTCAAAGGGCGGTGACAATGATGACAACACAACCACACGTGTGCAGGGCGCTGCGAGTGGGCGACAGGAGCCCGGCTGGTGACGCTCCCCCTTTGTCCCCAGAGGATTCCCCTCCACCGCAGGCGATGTCCCCCACTCGTCCCCATGCTGGTGGCCCCGGGGGATCCCCCATCCACGGCTGGACGTGTGTCCGCAGATGCCACGCAGACTTTCGTCACACCGCCGTGGCACAGCCCCTGTCCCCGCGGGGAAGGTCCCTCTGAACGGAGCTTTCACGTCTCCCTACCAGTCCAGAGAATCCCAGACCGGGTAATTCAGAGCCCTGACGTTTTAGGCTCAGTTGACTCGATTTTGGCAGTAAAAGCTGACAGGAATGCAGCGCACTGATCCACGGTGAATTTTCAGTGTTCTCTGGGACACATCTGTCCCCCCACGCACACACAGTGGCACAGACACGCAGGGCACCACATGTCCTGTACTTCCCGTTTCCTAGAGATCCCAGTTTCCTATAAACCCCCGTTTCTAGGTGGGTTTTGGATTTTGCTCTTCCCCAGCTTTCCATGGCGCTGACCCTCACTTCTCAGCCTCTCCCCTCCTGCTGCACCAGAGCACGGATCGCTGCTCCACGCACCTCTGCATCCCACGGATTTGTCCCTGAGGAAGTCACTTGTACTTATTTCCACTGGGGATTAAAAAAAAAAGGGTGAAAAACCCCAAGAAAAAGCAATAATACGGTATTTGGGGATAGAGGGGTTGGTCAGAAAGGATTTAGAATTTCCCCTGAAGCTCCGCTGAGCCGTGATGATGCTTGGCCACCCTCCTGCGAAGGGCACTACCTGGCCTTTGGGATGGGGGAAGCGGCGGGTTGGTGGCATTTTAGGACCACTGCCGTCCCGTAAGCAGACGTGACGCTTGTTTGGGAAAGTGTCTCTGAAAGGCGCGACAAGAGCTTTGGTTAAGCCGGGGCGGGGGTGGCAGCCACAGCGGGGTCCCCTGAGAGCGGCTGGCGGTCCCTCTGTGCGGGGCTTGTCCCTCTGTCGCTGCCAGCTGTGCTCTCCACAGCGACCCGTGGGTTTTCCCTGCGCTGGGGTGTCCTGAGAGGTGTCTGCGGGCAGGGGGGTGCCGAGGGGTCCCAGAGCGGGGACTCCAAGGCTCCCCAGAGAGGACAGTGCAGGATCTGTCCCCCAGGAGGGCGGAGGGTTCATCCCTCCCCCCGCACAGCTCCAGGAGGGGGTGGCGCTCGGGATTTCCCCCCTTTCGCTGGATCTAGAGAGGGCTGCAGGGGCAGGGCCGGGGGCAGCACCCCCCTGTCCATCCCCAGCCCCCCCCAGACGGGTGGGAAGGGGGCGGGAGGAGGCAATGCCGTCCCGAGACGTCTCCTGGCTCGCAGGGAGCCTCATCCCCCACTCCCGGCCATTCCCCCCTCCCAAACCACCCCGGTCCTGCCGCACAGCCCCCAAAAATCGGGGATGCAGCCGTGCCGTGCCCCCGGCTTGGGTCCCCCCTTTCCCTTCCCAGTTGCACCGGCTGCTCTAACACAAGCCAGGGACAGCCTAGAGATACCCACAGACAGACACCTGTGGATAGATACCTATGGATACCTATCGATAGATACCTGCAGCTGATCCATACCTCCCGCAGATGCCACCCAGCCGTAGGCACCGGATTTTTTGGAGCGGATTTGTCCCCTCTCCGCTGTCCCGGGGTGGCCGATCCCCTCCCAGAGTCTGTAACTCTCAGATTCTCCCCAGCCCCCTCCTCCAGACCCTTCCCGGCTGCAGCCAAAGCAAGGAATAAATAAAATAATTAAGGTAATACTAATAAAAACTCCAAATACTCCCAAATGCCCAATATGCAGCAGCCGCCGACCCCATTTATCCCTTTTGCTCTGGTAAAACCACATTTTCCCCGCTGGTTTTTCCCCCCTATTTTTAACCACTTTTCTTCACGATTGTTTTTAAAATTCGATTTTTAGCACAGATAAAAATTTAAATTAACTTTCTCCCCTCCGCCCCCCCGCCAGTTCCTAAAGTGTTTTTGAGTGATTTTTTTTTTTTTGGTTTTTTGGAGGGGAAGTTTGTTTTTTTCCCCCATGCATCAACACTGGGATCTTTAATTCTAAAACCACCGCGGAACTAAGTTCGATACGGGGAAAAAAAAATAATGCAAAACAAACAAACAAACAAAAAACCTTAAAAATAGGCATCTCATAGATTTTTTTCTGCCTGGGGCAGAACTGGAGGCTTGAACGGAGAGAAGCAAGGCCAAAGTTTGCTCCTCTGGGTTATTTTCACACAGATTTCGTTAATGGCAAGGAGGAAAAAAACTCCACCGCGTGCAGAACAGATTTTGGGTTTGGTTAAGTTTTTTGGTGTTGTTGTTTTTTTTTTTTTTTGGTTTTTTTTTTTTGGTCGCTGCATTTTGCTGTGTCCCATCTCCTTTTTCCGGGAGAAATTGTGTCCTAAATCCATCATCGCCGTGCCGGCTGTTGGGTGACGCCAGGCTGGGCTCGGTGCTGTTGCTCACCTCTCCGAATTTCGGGATGAGCCTCCCCGCGATTCCCGGCTCTGCCGACCGATAATTCCCCGCGGAAAGAGGCTGGATCCGGCCACACGCACGCGAAACAATCCATAGGAATTGCTTTTGTACCTTTTTTCCTGCAAGTAGCAAAGCCAGAACAGATCCTTGAAATCTTCTTTGCTCCTGGTATTGCTGCTTTGCTGCCTGGCGGGTTTAAGCAGTTTAAATTGCAGTTTCGCTTTTCGTGACTTTAAAAAAAGAATTTTTATTTTTTTTTTAGTAAGGAAAGAGCTACTTTTCTGTAGGAATTCAAGGAATCCTTAGGAAATCGCTGCTTTGGGAGAGAAAACCGTCAGGGATTTTGCAAAGGAAGGAAAGATGAGTGTCCAGAACCGGGCACATCTGGATAGGCACTGCTTCGGAGAACAGATGCCAAAAGAGACATCAATATATTTAATTCTCCTTTCTTTCCGTATGTGCTGCTAGCACCGTGTTCATAGGCATATTTTTATATATACATGTATTCATACATATTTTTAAATCTATGCATTTACATGTTCATATACTATATGTGAATTATTAAACATCATAGTTTATATGTTATATAGTTATTTTTATATAGTTCATAATTTACATATATACAAAAACAATACCACAGGGCGTTATAAATTATAAACAATAAATTATTTCGGTAAGACAATACCTCTATGTTTGCATGTAACACACGTTCCCGTGAATTATAACATACATTAAGTCCCGTTTATACTTAATTTTTCTATCGATCTGTATAAAATTACACACCTTTTATTAACAAAATATTTCCCCCGTGTGCTGAAAGAACAAATACCCACAGAGACATCATTGTGGATGATTATTTCTTATGTATTTCTGTGCCTGTAATTTTATTTCTATACGGGGCTATAAATATTTTCATCCCGATATTTGGGGTTATCTCCATCTGCGTTTTCCCACTTTTTGGGGTTTGGGGAGTCCCTCTGCCCCCTGGGTATTGCAGAATAACGTGAGGGTAGAGGATGAGGGGAATCCCACATCCCCAGGGATTAATTCCCAACCCTGAAGAACCCCCTAAATGCTCTCCTCACCCTCCATACCCCTTCAATAAATCGCTTTTCCCATTCCTTCTTCCCCCCCACCCCGTGTCTTTCATACGGAGATTTGAAATTTTAATTTAATATTTTTATTTCCAAGCACCAAAATCCTCTGACATCTCCCCCCTCCACACACGGACTTAGGGTAGGAACCCCAGATTTCCACGGGAAGCTCCAGAGTGTGGGAAATATTAATGGTGTGAGAGTTATTCCCGGGAAACAGGGCAGTGGGACCCCCGGATGTCTGGAGAGACTCCAGGGCGAAATGAGCCCCTGGGGAGGGGGGGGCTGTGGATGGGGGGCTGAACCCCACGTGGGACTGGGACCCCAAATTGTAGAGGGTGCAGCATCCCCGATGCACTTCATCATTAGCCTTTAAACCCATCAGAGCATGGAGGGACAGGAAAGGGGTGCCCAGTTTGGGGGGAGCACCCCCAAACCCCCTGGGACAGAGAGACCAGCTGGCACCTCCTCACTCTACAATTTGGGACAACGGTTTGGGGCAGAAGCAGGGAAAAATCCCCCTTGTGCAATATCGCCAACGAAAGGGGCTTACTCCAGCGGGACTGGGGGGCTGGGGGGTGTCTGCACCCCTCAGAAAATTCCCCTGTTTTTTTCTGGGAGCCGGACACGAGCATCCCTGGGGTGCGCAGGCACGCGAGGCTGCCCAGCTGGTGGGACCATGCCCATGGGGCTGGTTTGATTTTATTATTATTTTATTATTTTCTTTTATTTTATTTTGGTTTATTTTATTTT
>JAYDZK010000169.1:109985578-110013557 GCA_034509185.1 Euphonia xanthogaster | reverse complement strand
CTGTATGTGATGGATGGAGCCCGGTGGGAGCAGCTAAATCCAGGCGGGAGCTAAATTTCCCCTCCGGAGGGACCCGGACTTCTTGCTCGGGGTCTGCAAGAGGCGGCGGGACCTGCTGAAGGTGGGGAAGGTGGGCGGTGGGGAAGGGGGGGGGGGGTCGGAGGAAAATCGCATCGCTGGTGGTGTTTTGGTTTTGGCTGGAAGGCTGCGCCCACGCGAGACCGCTCCGGGGAAAAGTGGAGCCGAGGGTTTTCCAGGCGCTCCCCATCGCTCTGGATCGCGGCCGGGGAGCCGGCCGGGCTTTGGGGAGGCCCCGCACGAGATGTACCAGAGCTTAGCCATGGCAGCCAACCCCGGCCCTCCGGCGTACGAGGGGGCAGGTGGCTTCATGCACAGCGCGGCCGCAGCGTCCCCGGTCTATGTGCCCACCACGAGGGTCACCTCCATGCTCCCCAGCCTGCCCTACCTGCAGAGCAGCGGCTCTTCCCAGCAAGGCAGCCCCGTCTCCAGCCACTCCATCTGGACTCAGCCCGGAGCCGAAAGCGCCGCTTACAACCCTGGATCTTCTCACCCTCCCGTGTCACCTCGGTTCTCCTTCTCCACCAGCACCCCCATCCCGGCCACATCTTCCCGGGAAGCGGCGGCGGCTTACAGCAGCTCCTTGAACCTTTCTGCTAACGGGAGGGAGCAGTACAGCAGGGGCTTCGGCAGCTCCTATTCCAGCCCCTACCCGGCCTACATGAGCCCCGAAATGGCCACGACCTGGACTTCCTCGCCCTTTGACAGCCCCATGCTGCACAACCTGCAGAGCCGAGGGACGCCCGCGGCCGCCCGCCACGCCAACATCGGTGAGCACGGGGCTGGGAGACGGGAGGGGAGGTTTCACCCCGTTATCCCCCAGATTTTGAGGCACGCACACCTCTGTGCGTAGGCGCAAAGGGCAGGAGGGAGGAATTCGGAGTATTGGGGTTGGCGCTGAGTGGCCTCTCTGGCTGGAAAACATCGGGGTCCTTATTCTTAATTATTCTGCAAAATCACCGTTCCAAAACATCCTCAAAGGCCACAGTTTCCAAAAAGTAAACGAAATGTAGGGCAGGCCCGGAGCGGCAAGGAGTGATGAGCCGAGCTCTGGAGGGAGGGCCTGCTGGCTCCTCGAAGAGCTCAGAGAGGATTTAGGGGCTCTGATGGGGATAATTTTGGGATGCAGGACCACGATGTTCCATGGACATGCAGGCGGCCCCTTCCTGAGTTGGCTTTAGGTGCTAAACTGGGAGCATTGAGAAAGCAAAGTTGGGTCCATGAATTCCAAATTCTTCCCTACGGGCTGTTTTACCTTCTGGTCTTTTAAAAAATTCTTTTGGAAAGGTCAGTTGGGCTACAAAAAGGGAGAGCAAAGAGAAATTTAGAGCTGAGGTGGGAGAGATGATGGAGAAGGATTAAAAGAAATGCATCCACATTTATAATGGTGCTTTTTGGGGAACTCAGGCACATCTGAACAACACAACCCTGGCATTTCAGAGTCTCCTTACCCCCAAAATCCTCACCCTGATCTCTTGTGCCACGTCCAGTCTCGGAGCCTTTCATTTAATTAAATTCCTCTGGTTCCTACAACGAAGAATTGGTCCAAATGGCTTAAAACACTGCTTTTATATTTCGTGAGATGGAAGAGGGATAAAAGGAGAGAGAAATGCAGGCACATCTTTGCATGGTGGTTTCATAAACCCTTTTTTCCTTCCCGCCTCCTCTCCATGAAGGTATTTCTGTCGGCTTTGGGATCGGGGTTAACAAAGAAAATACTTCAAATTTGTCTGCAGATCTGTTTTACAATTGTGTTCTCTGACCCGAATTTTGGAGGGTGATTTTTCCATCGTGTCCAGCAGGATTTGCGTTGTCTGTAGCATTATTTTAAGACGTTAAAAGAAGGAAAGTTGGGCGTCGGTGAAGGCTTGGCCTTGCCAACATCTTGTGCTTTTCTTTAAGTGCTAGAAAATTTCTCTGGACGAGGAATAGATTAAGGATAAAATTTTAGCCAATCAGGCAATGTTTTTTTGGAAGCCATGAGAAGGCAGATCGCAGAGGGAAAAATCAGGATGAATTTAAAAATCAAATATTAATTGAATATCAGGAAGCACATATGAACATTTGTATTTTACCACGGTGCCATCTCTTCCTTGGGGAAAAAAAAATCACCTTTTTGAGGTGATTTCAGAAGGGCTCTTAATAATAAAAATACTCTAAACCCAGAATAATGCAAATGAAGAATTGCAGTTGCAGAAGCACCCATCAGCTTTTAAAGTGCTAGGGGATTTGGGGGTTTTGAGCGTGGTGGTTTGTGCTGCAGCTCCGCATTTTGATGGGGAAAAAAAAAAAAAAAAGGGTTTTAAATAGCACTGGAAAGAAGGGATGAGTTGAGTCAGTGCAGAAAATGGTTTTTAATGAAGGAGGAAGGAGCCGGGACTCCACGGCCAGGTCCTGACTCGGGTGGCCGATTCTCGTCAGCGCGGCCGATTCCGCGGGATTCATTAGCACGGGGCTAATTACGACTTTCCCTTGGATATGGAAAAGCGTTCGAATTTTAAAACAAAAATGCTTGTGTTTTGGTTAAGAGAAATAATAATAAAATGAACTGCCTGAGAGCTGACGAGTTTTAAATGGATTTTTGGAAGGCAGCTCCTCCGGGAAGTAGTTTAGGTCCAGACCTGCCCCGTTCCCTCTTTTCCCTGAGTCGGGACGCGTCCGCTGCCGGGTCCCTCCTTGAAGCCGAGCGATGCTTTGGGCATCGAGGGGGTTGAGTAAAGCACGTAGAGGCTGGCTGCGGGGTTCTGAGCTGGGATAAGGGTTTTATTTTAATGATTTTAAGGGTAAAAAACCCTGAAAAAACTGAAGGCACTGAAAGATGTGGGGGGAGCGGGGGGGGGGGGGACACGACACCGTTGTGGATTATTCCCATCACAGACCCACTTTAATTCCACATCCGAGCCTGGTCAGCACCTGAGAAATCCCTGGAACGGTGGAGTTGACTCCTTCTTTGCCTTTTCTTAGGGCTAAAAGTAATTTTATTCTCTGCGCAGTGAGGAATCTCAAGGTGGAAACGCAATCCTTTTAAATGTGTGAAATAGAAATATTTTCAGCGCTCTCATTTTCTTTTCCAGAGAAATACCCACCACCTTCGACTAGCGCTAAATGCAGAGCACTCCTGGGGCCATTAAAATTTTAATTACTATGATTTTTTAAAAATAAAGATCAAGTATAGGCAGCTATAGCTGAATATACAGAAATGAATTCACAGTCTATACAATTGGGCATGACGTTTTCCTCCCTGTTTTATATGAATATAACCCTGTAACAATAAAGCGACATACAGGGAAAAGAAGATTAGTGAAAATGTATTCGAAGAAAATAACACTAAAAGAAATACAAATCTTCATGTTCTTCCCTAAATTGAGGAAATTTTGCTTGGGTTAAATCGTGGTATAAAGCACTGGGAAGGATGGGTAAAACGCACGGGCCCGTTTGGAAAACTTTCTTTGGTGTGAGTTCAAAATGCCAAATTTGGGCTTTTCAGGGTAAGTTTGGTGACTGATTTCATTACCCTGAAGAGCAGGATCAGACCCTGTGGTAGAGGCAGTGAACTTGCCCCAGGCATTGCCTGGGATGGAGTTACTGCGAATTCCCGACTTAATGAGCCATGAAAAGGACCAGCTGCAGAATCCCCCCTCAGAAGACTTCCCCGACAGCACCAAAAAAATCTCTTGAAATCGCTCCCAAAATTACCCTAGATGGGCAGTTTGGCTCTTGCCCCTTCCCCAGGCAGAGGGGAGTGGGGATGGAGGGCATCACAGGGGTCCGAGCGCATCCATCCCACAGCTCCTCGCTGCCTCCTGGATCTTTCCAGGCTGGGGAAGAACGCTCCGATCCCAGATTGCCATCCTCTTTTATTTTGCTCACAGCGGGGATTTTACTTTCGCTGAGGCATCGCGGAGGTATTGCTGTGGTTGGGGATAAATCGGGGCTGTCAGCATTCCTGGTAGATGTTTTTTGGGTTATTTTTTGGGGTTTGTTTTTTTTTGCTAAATCGAAGTCAGGGCTCCTCAAACAGGCGCTGCTGGAACACAGCAGCAGCATCTGGAAAGATCAAAGCCTGGAGCAGACACTGGGTTGGAAAATGTCCTTTCTGCTGCTGGTGGGGGAGAGATTGGGAACCAGATCTTAAGCTTTCCCACAGGGATGCTAAGAGATCTGCCCTGTCGCATCCCCGGGCTGACGTTTCCAGTGATTCATTGGCATTTGTTACAACCCTCTGCCCTACAAGCAGCCCCTGACCTTCCCCACGCACCAAGGGACAAGGTGCCCGGTCCCTGTGGGGTGGCAGGCGATGAGGGCGGCCCAGCATCGTCCTGTCCCTGATCCTGGAGGGATGGGACCTTAGGACGCAGGGATGGGGCCATAGGCCAGAGAGATGAGTGTAGGATGGCAGAAAAGGCTGTGGGACAGTGGGAAGGGGCTGTTGGACACCGGGAAGGGGCTGTGAGACAGCGGGAAGGTGCTGTAGGACACCGGGAAGGGGCCGTAGGACATAGGGATGGGGCTATTGGACATGTCTGCCTTTTCCTCCATCCCCCATTTCGAAAGCGGCCGCATTTCTCACCCCAGCCCCGCCGGCGGGGAAGGTTCGCCCAGGGCTTTGTTCCCCCCTCCGGGTCTGAATCCACCTTCTTCTCTCCCTCCTAATTTAATTGTCACCCGACAGTCTGGGATTGGGATGAAACCCACAGAATGAGGGTTTCTAATCTCTGAGCAAGATCAAACTTGAACACACAAGTGTTTATTCCCCCTCCAAGCCCCCCAAGCAGTAGAATTTAAATTGCAAATAAATCAGTGATAATAATAAAAACAACACCATCACTGGCACTCTGTCACTGCTATTAATAATTCAATTATTTACTTAAAAATTGCACTGTATTACCAAGCACAACCTATGTTGCACCGAAGAGCCATGGGGTAGTATATAATATAAATGTTCACATATTTTTGTAGAACAGTAAAACTTAAGGCAGTGGATGGTGGTGCTTAATCTAAGACTTTATTAAACCAGGATTAATTATTTTTCACCCATCCATGTGCATTTCTTTATCCCTGTAACAATAACAGCAATATTTTTCTTTTTTAAGAGACAACTTATATTTTGCGCTCTACATATATTTTTTTGCCAGAAATTTTAAGGGAAAGAGGTGAAATTCTTGGAAACAGACGAGGGTTTATCAGGCAGAGTATTCCAAAGGAAACCAGGCCCAATCCTGACACCTCTGTGCTCTTCCGATGATGGGAAACCCTTGGCTTGGCCGGCAGAAAGGGGCTCCCCAAAACTGGTTCTGCCAAATACAGAGGGGTATTTTGAAAGAGCAAACCATTTCTCTCTGAAAACGTAAGGATGTATGGAAAAAAACACCAATAAAGCACCAAATACCAAATAAAATTCCAAACTGGGTGAAAAAGTAGCTTTTTACGTGCCTGAAGGTTGGCAGCCTGTTGTTTCTGAGGGAGGATATTAAAATAAAGGTGCGATTTTAAAGAAAATTCAGATTAAAAAAAATTGATTATGTTGTCCCAAAACCTTCAGAAATTTTGTTTCTCATCGGCGTGGGGCACTGGGCTGAAACTTTTGCTCCTTGAGCCCTGCGGAGCTTTGCAAGCATACGGAAAAAAAAAAAAGAAATGCAAATATATCAACTTTGAGAGGTTTTATTCCCAAGTCTGCCCACCAGCCCAGTGTTTCCTTCCCTTCCTGCAATTTCCTTACTGAAAACGAAGTGCAGAAATGGGATTTTTGGGGATCTCCCCCTGCTCAGTGGCGCTCCTGGGGATTCACGGGGCAGAGGAAGCTGAAATCTTGTGTTCTTCAAGGCTTTTGCAACTGAACTATAAAATACTTAACAAAGAGTCTGCTTCCCCTTTGGGGCTCAAAACCAGGTGGGAATCTACCTCAAGAGCTCAGTCCACAGGTTTAGGAAAGAAAGTTTTGTAGATGCTGGGAGCGAAAGGCAGAAATGCAGATTTTTGCTGCGCCAGCCGCACGTTTCAGGGACGTGGGATCCTGAAAAATGTGATTACGCTGCCAAAACCCTTCGGTTGTAATGGCCACGTTGTGTTGTTACAGGTCTGAGTTGCTTTGGAGTGGGGAATGTGTGTAATTATGCCTGCAGGATTGCAAAAAGGGAGATGGGAATATCTGGAAATGCCAAATATTCACCTTGTCGGGCGGGTCAGAATCCGCACTGCCGTCTGGCAGGAAGGTGTAAATTCGCCTTTGGTGTGCGAGTGTGAAACGCTGCTTAAATAACCAGGGAAATAGGTGAGAATTTGCTCTGACCTCCCAAATTAACCCAAATTATAGGAGCAAATTTCATTATAAGGTCGGATTGAGGTCTTATTTTTAATTTTAAGAAAAACTGGTCTTTCTCCTTCATGGGTCAGAACTCTTGCAGCTGTCTACGATCACATCCCACATTATGGCAAAATATGAAAACTTCTCCTGCCTTCCCAAGGCTTCCCCACATCATCGGTCACGGTGACCGGGCCCGAGCTGTAAATACATCTGTAATGACAAATTAAACCCAATTATCTGCCAGGCCTGAGCACTGAGGTCTTCCCACACACGGCTGCTTGCACTTGCGTGACAGCGCTCAAAAATAATCCCAGCACCGTTGGCATGACTGGCATTAGAGGCTCTCTTGAAAACACCCGTGTTTTCAAACCTATTCCAAAATGTTGGGCTTTTTTCCATTTTTTTCCCCTTTTTTCCCTTTTTTTTTCCTTTTTTCCAGGAGCTCCTTGCTGCGGGGTGCATTGAGTTCGCAGCATTCCCCGCGCTCTTGCACCTTTCTAAACGCTCGCGGCGCTCGGCCGCGATTTCTTTTTCAATACGATAAGCTCAGGCTGGATTTTCTCATCCCCCAAAAAAAGAACTGGCGGGTGCTGGGTGTGCTCCAAAAGAAGAGCCAGGCAGAGATTTTCCAAGTTGGATGCAGATATGACCCCGTCATCACCGCTGAAATGTTTCAGCTTTTGGGATTTGGCAAGACCTGGATTTTAAAGCCAAATTTAGGGCAGTGTCAACTGGAAGCAAAAATAATTTTTTCTTTTCCAAGAAGTGCCCAGTGATTAATTTTTTTCTCAATTATTTGCTGACACAGAGGTTTTTTTTTGCTTAATGAGGTGGATACCTAATTGTAGAATGAAGTCTCTGCAGGGGGGAGCAAGTTGGGTGTTTCCAATCTCTTCTTGTTTTCTCTGTCTTTTTAAGGCCAAACCTGCTCAGGTTTTTAGGATCAGCCATCCCTTAAAAAACCAGAAAAACCAGTGACTTAGAAAAAAGCAACCTCAAAAATACCCACATTCCTTGCTCAGAACTGAACTATCCCTGAATTAAAGCACAGGGCAGTTCACTGGGAGCTGGTCAGGATCAGGCCCATGCAAATAGATTCCATAGGGAAGAAACGCATCCCACTGCAAATTACATGGGAATTTACATGTGTTGTCAGGGAGGTGAAACCCCAAAATCCAGTGGGACCTTCCTTTTTTTCCTGAGAAGTGGCGACTTCGTTTATGTGTTGCAGCATGAAGGAATTCAGGATGTTTTTTTAAATTATTTTTAGTCACCCCTAAAGCTTGTGAGACCCTTATCAGAGCCAGCTGGGCTCGAACCACTCACACCAGACTTGGGAGAGACTCAGAAATTAATTTTATTTGTGAAAGAGGAAAAGAAATAACTCCTGGAAAGCCAAAAATTAACAATTTTTCCAGTAGAGGTGGGGCGAGGGCAGCCGGATGAGGGATCCCTCAGGGCTGATCTTCTGTCTCCAGCAGGGACTGGTACTGGATTGCTTCTGAATCTGGGATAACAAAATCGCTGCCTGGAAATGCTTCCTCCTAATCCCTGGGAATTAAGTTGGTGTCTGCTTGGGGGAGCATTTCAGGAGAGGTCCCGTGGTGGGATGCTGCTCGCTGCTCCTGCTCTCCTTCCCAGAGCTCAGCCCATTGCTGCTGGACAATGCTTCCAGCACAGTGGATTTACAGGCAGCTGGGATGGGGCTGGGTTCCCATTGCCATCAGACTCTCCTAAAAGGTTAAAACCCAAATTTGGGGGCAGAGCTGAAGCAGGGAGGGAGAATGAGGCCACGCCAGCCCCTCCAAGCAAGATTTTGCCAATTCTTCCTGGTTTTTCCATATGGAGCTCCCTGTGTTCATAATATTTAAGCAAATTCCAGGCTGTCCTCTGACCTCAAGGGCCTCCTTTGGCTCTGCAAACACCTCCAGACAGTTCAGGAGACATCTCCCTCTTGCTGGATTCCCAGCTGCCCACCCCTGGCTGTTGCCAGCCCTTGTGCTTTGGTGCACCTCAATTTTCCTTCAAGCTCCAGCTTCCGGAGTCCTGTTATCATATGTCTAGCTCTGCTCCTTCAGAAAGGGAAAGAACAGCTTTCCTGGGCAAGGGAGAGGCTGGAAAACCCTGATTCCTTCATGCTGAAATCCTAGACAAGGCAAAAAAATACCCCAACCTAATATTTATTATTCAAACTCCAATGACTTTCCAAGCCAGACTCTTGGATTTGCAAGCCAGGGAGCCACTGTTATTCAACATCCAGGGCTCACAGTGCTGGAGCTGTAAAAAAAAAAAAAAAATCAGTGAGGCCCTGAGCCCCAGACATCAGGACTCCTCCAAATGACGTGTGGTCCCAGATGTCTGAGATTATTTTGGAAAGGGAGTGCTGGCCCCAGGGGCTGCCTGCCTGGGGGGCTGGCTGCTGGGAAGGACTCTGGGTTGGGACATGCCTGGGTGGTGTGGAGCATGAGAGGGGCAGCTGCTTTGCAGGTGGGATGTCTCTTCCTCACACTCCCTTGGGTTGGGATGATGCTCTGGATCCTGGGTATGACTTTTCCCATGTTTTAGTCGTTCATTATTTCTCTGGGACAGATGAGTGATGCTGTAATTTATCCTGTCCCTCTGGACATGAAGATCTGGGCTTGACAGTTTTTCACTTCTCAAAATAAGTAGGACCACAAGCAGGAGGGTGAAATCCCCCTTGCACCCCCTTCCCTTTGCCTCAAGCCAGGGAAGGGTCTCCCTCTTTCCTGCTCTCCCTGAGCACTTCTCTTCCCAGACCCACATCCCAGTCAGGCTCTGGCACCTCCCTCCACACAAATCAATAACAACGGGTGAGCAGGTTAATTATAATCACAGAATAAACGCCGCGGTCTCAAAGTTCACCCAACTTCAGCAGCATTTCAAAACGAGCGGACGGCGCCAAGAAACTTTCATTGATTCCTCTGGGGCAGGTGTGGGAGTTTGAACCTGTCCCCAGGCTGATCTTGATTCGAGGCTACTCAATTTTCCTCCTTATCTCGACTTTCGCCTATCTTATAATGCCTGTTATTTTAGATAAAAAGTCCAATCAATTGAGTTAGAAAAACTGCAAGTTATATGTGGCCCTGATAAGTTCGGTACCTGCCGTTTTATTGGCCTGGGCTGCGAAGTGACCTTTGCAGATGCTTTATCATCCCCTCCTCCCGCCCCGCTCGGGGGCTGAGTTGACTTAACATCCAGAATAGCTAATAAAAGAGGAAAAGAGAAGGGCCAGGGGTTAGACAAACTCACTGTCCCCTCTAACGTGATGAGCCCTAGTAAACACCTTTTTGTTTGTCCCTGGCTGGAGTCCCGCTGGGAGGCCGGGATCTGGCCTGGCTTGTGCTGGTGCAGCTCCTCTGAGTGGGATTTATCAGTGGAACAGCTCTGAACTGGAGGCAGAGCCTGTGTCTAAATCACTGAAATTAGAACAAAACTGGGACAGGGGTTTGGAGTTTGGATATGTCAGGATTGGTCAGTGCTGTGGTTCTCAGGGAGGGATTGGACATGTGGAGCAGTCCTACATATTCCATACATTCCTACACATGGTATAGATATGTTTTATAAAGTGAGGTGTTTTAATAGATCATATGTGTTTAACACATAAAAAATGAGTTTTTTAAAATATATACGTGTGCATTTGTGCACATATATATAAATATATATTCACACACCATTCTATATAGCTAAGTTCTATAAGGTCACAGAATAATAATAATTTTAATAGCAAAACCAGAAAGAATTGATTGGAGATGATTCCTAACTTGCTACAATGGCATTCTCAAGGACATCCCAGGCATCCCTGCCTATGGAAGAGGGTCAGGAACTAAATGATGTTTAAGATCCTTTCCAACCCAAACCATTCTGTGATTCTAGGACATGTTATGTGTATATATACAAAAATATATGTTTATATATATGTATATCACATGCCCACAAATATAATAACAATAATACAATTGTATTATTGTATTTCTACAGGAAAGATTTTGCCTGCTTGCTTTAGATAAATGTCTGTCCTTCTGATCTGGGAAAAAAAACCCTCACCCCAAACTTGGAGTTTCTGGAGTTGTAGGACTGTAGAAATGCACGTTCTAAGATCACTAGCAGGACAACCAACTCAGCAGTGGCTGAGGGCATGTGGATGAGGCTTTGGAATGCCCAAGGATGCACATTCCCCCATCTCCTAATGAAAACCCAACAGACCATAATCTTCAGTCACTGGTGAAGAATCATCTTGGGATTGTCCTGTGCAAGGGCAGGGGTTGGACTCAGTGTTCCCTGTGGATCCCTTCCATCTCAGGATATTCTGTGGTTCTGTGCTAATTGTTAGCCCCTGGCATGGTCCAAGCACAGACCATCTCAGTCTGAGCCCAGCATCTCCTGGTGCAGCTCCTGGGAAGAAGTTTGGGTGTGACTGGGGTCTCAGAACATTTGAACATGGCCAGACTCTGCTGGCTGGACGCAGGGTCAGGCTTTACCACCTACCCAGTAGCTGGCCCTGGCTCACCAGTTACCCTGTAGCCATAAGGCCAATTCCCATGGCTCAGCCACGGAGCAGCAGCTTGGCAGGACTCCACAGCACACCTGCTTGTGATCCCCTGTGGGGACACCAAGAATGGCTGCACATGATCCATTACCTGTTCCCAGCTCAGAAACAGCTGCCCAGGAGGGACCATGGCACTGCAAATCCCAAGCTTTTCTGATCCTCTTAATTTTTTCCCACTGTCCCTTCCCTGAGGCCATCAAAGAAGAGTCTCAACAGGCACATCCACTTGGAGATGGGCCAGATTTCAAGGAGGGCAAGGCTGTGTCTCTTTTTATTTTGTCAAAAGAGAGAAAGACCATTTCCAGGTGCCTCCTGCCAAGCAGACCCCAGGCTGTGGCTGACCCCATCTTGCCCATTCCCTGGGCTCTCCATGCTAATCTGAGATTTGTTAAAAAATATTTGGACAGTCGACAAGCGGAGGAATCTTCTGTTTATCAGAGGAGCCTCGGATATTTACAAGTGTAAGAACTGCAAGGAGGAGTAAGGAAGGGGAGGTCACCTTGGTGGGTGGGAGTTCATCCAGGCACAACTTGACAGTCAGCAGAAGCTGCTGTTGGACACCAGGCTGGTCTCCAAAATATGGCCAAGAGGCTCCCACCAAAAGACCCTCAGGGATGCCTGCATTCTTCATGTCTCCTTCAGAGCAGGCTGTGCACCTTTGGGATGTGGGACATGGTCCTTCAGTGTGTGTGTGGACTGTCTCTCCACTCAGCTCTGGGATAACCATGGGGCTGGATGGTTTGGACTCTGGTGGTTTTTGTGTGCTGAAGAGCTGTCAGTGCTTTTCCAAGCAACCAGGTTGGCCATGCCCCCAGCTCCTGCCCCTTCCCAAAGCACTGTTTAGATCTGATTTAGAGGAATCCATCTTGTTTCCACCCATCCTTCTTCCATCCATTTCTTATCTCCAGCTGTGGCTTTTGAAAGCTGTCCTCTTGTCCCCCTCCAGTGTCACTCCTTGTCATGGGGAAAGAACAGTGTCTCCACAAGATGAAAAGCCTTGCTCAAGGGCATCCTATTGCAGAGCCAAGACTGAACTCCAAGCCAGGCCCAGAATTTGCCCAGCCTTCCCATCGTGGCCCTCCTGCACATGATCTCAGCTGGTCCTTTGGCTGCTTCCACCTCCACCGTCCTTCAAAGCACAGAAAACATATCCATGAAGGAAAAGGAGTATTCCTGGCTGCTGGCAATGGTGTGTGCCACAGACCTTGGCTTGCTGCAGGCAGAGCAGGGAGTGCTGCAGGGGAGGGACACAATGTTCCCTTTGCCTTGATGTGAAACATTTGGCCTGGGAAGGGTTGCACGGGAAATGGCTGGCTGTGGTGTTTCACGAAGCCAGGGAAAAAGCAGATTTCTTTGCCTTCTGAAAAGCCAGACTGCAGGGTGAATGTTTCCTCAGCAATAAGTAGGGTCTTTATGTTTTCAGAGGGAAAACTGTTTGGCCCAGGCAGCTAACTGGGTACACAGCCATTTTCTCCACCACAGATGTGTCAGATAAACCCTAAAACTTTCTGGGATGGCACCAAGCCATGTCTGTGAGGCTGCACAATGATACTTTTTGCTTAAAACCATGTTTCTGGCTAAGTGTGGGGAATTTACCTGGTTCCCCACTTCCTGCAGATCCTCAATCACATGGGTGATGCCTTCTGTTAACCCAGACCAGGGGAGAGCAGGGAGCCGCATTCCCACAGCTCCCAGCCCAGAGATGGGCACTGCTCAGACAGGCACTCTCCCGCTCTCTCTGTGTTTAGATCCCATTAATCTCTAAAACCCTGGGTGAATTTTCCCCAAATTCTCTCTGAGAGAAAACAGGAAGAGAAGAGGGAGAAGAGGGGGAAAAGCCAATGAGCAAAACCTGTTTTTACAGCAACACCCTCGGCTCCATTAGCTCCATCCTCACTTTCTGATCCCAGCCTGTGTGCTAAGATGGTGATGACCCCACGGACAAAGGAAAGGCTCGATGACAGCTTTCCTTTGGCTACAGAGCTCCCCCATGCATAAATTTGGGGTTTTAAAATTTGCCCAGTCACTCCCTGCCCATTCCCCTTTTGTCTCTCCTCTTTTTTTTTTTTTTCTTCTCTGCCCCAATCCTGGACCAGCCAGCCCTTTTAGCTGGGATGTGATCTGACCAGAAGCCTTTCGGTGGGTTTTTCCCCTTGGAACTTCAGCTTCTGTAATCATGCAATTCATGGAAACACCTCAACCCATCCCAAAGAAAAAAAGATGTGACTTTCAGCTCCCCTAGCTGCAGCAAAGTGCTGGTTTAAAGGACCCCAAAAGGCTTGAAGAATAGGAAGGATTTCCAAACTGCCACTTTTTAATGGGAACAATTTTGGGATTTGGGACAGAGTGGCTGGGAATGGTAAATCCTGTTTCCCCTGCCATGGTCTTGTGGCTGTCCCTTGAAGCAGAAGGTGAGGGTGTCCTGGGTGGGATTCCAGGGTGTCCATGTCCTTTGCCTCAGCTGCGAGTGCCCCCGAGAGTCCATTTGGGGTTTGTGTATACACAGGATCGTGGCTCTCACCTCTTATCATAACAAATTGTTTTAGGAAACTGCTTCTCTGCTGGGAAATCTGCTCTCAGGCTGTGTTTAGAGCCTCTAAGTGGCCTGGCTGTGTTTGAAGGACAGTTCCTCCTTTGCTGAGTTGCTTCATTGGGTTGAGAAGATACTTCTGCAGGGGGAATTGTTGATATCAAATATCTCTCCAGCTGTAAACAAAACTCCAGCGCTATATTAATGGAAGTCTCTTTCCATCCAGAGAGGGTGAAGGCAAGGAGGGGGTTGGAGGGAAGTAGAAGGCAACCTCGTTCTTTCTCATGCAGGAGGGTCTGACCCAAACCAGGGTAGGGAGGGCTCTTTGTCCCCTTCCACAGGATGATTTGGGAAGAGAAATTCATAAATTGGATGCTGGTGCTGAACTGAGGGATTCAAACCCCTTCCTTTTTCTGTTATGATTCCTTAGGTTCCTGATCCATCAGGTTTATGCATTCAAGATGATCTTCCTTGTGCAAAGAGATTTAATCACAGAATCACAGAATGTTTTGGGTTGGAAGGGACATTAAAGCTTATCCAGTTCCACCCCCTGCTATGGGCAGGGACGCCTTCCACTATCCCAGGTTGCTCCAAGCCCCATCCAACCTGGTCTGGACCACATCCAGGGATGGGTTCCTAAAGAAAGCCCAAAGGTCTGGACTCAGGAATGGATTTAGTGCCAGGCTGGCAGAGTTGGGGGTTGCAGAGATGGTAGAAAGAAGTCACTCCAAGCCACGCTCCAGGCTCAAGCCTTGGGTTGAGTTGCAAGTGGGTATCTGGTTCTCCTGTTTGGGAAGGCAAAATTCCTCAGACTTTTGGTGAGCCAGAGGTGCTGGAGGTGGGGGCTGGCAGGACCAGCTCCAATCTGCTTTTTTGATGACCTCAGCATTGTCCATATGGCGGATCTCAGTGGATGTGAAAGACCTCTCCCAACAACTGAGTGTCACGAAGGGCCACATCCAAGATTCTTTTTCCCTACCAGACCCCTGTGTCCCACTCAGGAGTCACTCCTGGCTCCCTGGGGACTGATATCCCATTGTGGAAAGTATTTCTAACATGAGCATACTCAAGGCCTCACCCAAGATTATCAGACTGTTGCGCAACACACAAATGACATTTCCTGCCCTGGGGACCTTGCAGTGCTCATAAACAGTAGATGTGAGGGGAGAAAAAATCACATTTTACACAGCAAGTTGATGACCAGGATAGGGATGGGATACAATCCATCCTCTCCACTGGTCATTCAGTGAGATTTCATTATCTGCTTTCATGTGAGAAGCTCCTTCATTGACTAAAGGCAGGGTTTTATGAAGAATTAAGTAGAAGGCCATCAGGATTAGCCAACACCAGGGGCCCAGCCCATAAAAAGGACTGAATGATCCCAAGATACAAGATAAGGGCTTGGCACAGGCACGTGGGGAAGCTGAACATTCAAAGAGGAAGATGAGGCCACTCAGCACACATGAGACTCCCCCAGCCATGGGCTGACGTCCTTCTCAGCCTGATCAGCAAATCCTTTCCTCAACCCTGTCCCAGTGCTGGCTGTACCTGGCTTAGGGAGAGGGAGTAAATCTTTCCAGCAGAAAGGCCATTCCAGAGGTCACCGGATGGACCCATAAATCTCCATTATCAGGCAGTGGCTCCTGTGCCACAGAACGGAAATTATTGCCCTGAGTGTGACTGGGGGAGCCTTTCCTTCCCCCCTCATTGTTCAGGGCCCTCCGGGAGCCGCTCGGGCCATTTGCTGCCTGAATAAACGTTTCCTTTCCCGGCTGCAAAGTACAAGGAATAAGTGTCAGGGGATCTCATAATGCCAGGATTTAGAGCTCCAGCCCTGAGCCAGAAGCCAAGGAAACACTTTGCTGCTTTTTCTTGGGCAGTCTCCTTAATCCCCATTATTAATAACAGTGACAAATTAAACAATTAGTGCATTTGAAGCCCAGTGACCTCCATGCCCAATTTAGCTCAGCCTGATGGTAGATCCCAGCTCCTGTGGGCTCTGAGCCCTGGGAACATTTGGGTTTCCTGGGTCCTGAACACCCACCCACATCAAACTGCACAGGGTGCAGGTCTTCAGGAGACCCTTTCTCATTATTTTGTAGATCTTCAGGGTTCTTCAGAGCAGGGGGGATGTGTGGCCAGAAGGACAGCTCAGAAAGCTCCCCTTGGCAACTTCATCCTGGAGTTCACTGGTGCTGTGAAATCACATATATACACACATATATATATATATATATAATTGTATATATACAAAATAACCATTACAAAAATATAATTTCCTCTAGAAAGAAATCCAGTCACTTGTTTCCCACTTCCTTAGGGCCCAAACACCCTTTGTTCAATAAATGACACACACCAAGCCCATATCATCATCTCTAAACCAACTTCCAGCAGTGTTCAAGACACCTCCTGTGCCATCCCAAAGCATTCTTTGAAGCAGGTGAGGATATCTCTCCTTCAGGTGATATCTCTGGAGGTCAAGGAGCTCTCCCAGCTCTGTCAGGGCTGCAGGAATATTTTTAATGAGGTTGCACTTGGCAGGTGTCATCTGACTCAGCACTGGGTGGTGCCCAGAGGGGACACACCCATCTGATAGGGCTGTGATCAGGGAGAGCCACCCATTGCTGGAGCCTCGGTGTTCCCTGGGAACAAAGTCTGTCCCTTCCCTGACTCAAACACCAATGATTCCTGTTTACGAACGTTCACAAGGATCACCTTTGCCTGCAGCTGAGAGGGGAAAGTCTCACAAATGTTATTGCCACGGAAGCAGAAGGGGAGTTTTGGAAACTTCAACCAATGAAAGTTTGGATGGGTCTTGGAGCAAGGTGGGATAATTTAAGGTGTCCCTGCCCATGGCAGGGGGTTGGAATGAGATGGGCTTTAAGGTCTCTTCCTACCCAAACCATTCTGTGATTCTATAGAAGTCCCTTGAGAGACATGTTCCAGACCAAATCCCAAGGAAACTGGGGAAAAACCCCAAAACCCAACCCAAAGGCACCAAAGAAATAGGGGAGAACATCAGTCAAATGCAGATGGGAAAGGAGAGCAGGTCTCAAGGCAGGTTTGCACTGGTGTTTTGGATGTCAAGGAGAAACCAACACTGAAAATAACATGGCACTGGAGCTGGGTGTCCCACTCTCGGGAAATAACACTTAACTCTTGGCAACAAATTATTTATTGCCAGCAGGTAAGAGACTTACATTTTTCTAAAAGCAGAAATATATCCATACCTGACATTTTTTGAGGGACTTTCTTATTCAAGAACTAGTCCAATCCTTAACATTTCTGAGGGACTGTTAGGAATTTTCTCCTTTGTTGTTGATTAAAAACTTTCATATTTTGGTTTCTTGGTGGAAAAATTTCCAAGAAAGACCATATTTTGTAATTAGTCACAGGCATAACTCAAATCACTCAAGTTTTAACTGTTACCTTTTGATTACCTCTGCTCTGCTAAATTCTCCCTGGATTATGTCCACAACTCCGTACTGAATTATTTTCGAAGAAGAAGGCATTTTTAATAGGAAAAAAATTACTGCAAAAATACTTTGGCTTTTTCTTTGGAAAATTATAATCAAAAACCTCAACAACTTCTAAGATGAAAAAAAAAAAGTGAAATGTTTTCCTTTCTTGAGATTTTTCAAGGAAACGAGTTCTTTCCTGACCAGCTGTTCCAATCCCTTCTCTTTTCAAAATAAGTTTATTTGATCTAGATTTTGGCTGTGACTCAATTGTCATTTTAAGAGTGAAAGTGAGGGTTATGGTATCACTGAATCCATGTGGACAAAAATCACCTGGAGGAATCCCCATCTTTTTGAAACCACCAGAATTGTCCCAGGGTAGTGAGATTTTCCTGAACTGCTGGGAAGATACTGGATTCCTGCTTTTCTGGATCCAGAGCTGCTTGGTTACAATAAATTAGTGCTCTCTACCATTTCCCCATGGGCACACGGTGTAATCTCCTGCCATTTTTAGCCAGATTTCCTAAGGAGAATTAGGCTCACGTGAATATTTGTCTCTGCTAACTGGCGCCACTTCATTAATTTTTTTGTCTTTTGGCTGCTTCACAGTTATGCAGTTTCCTGCAGATTTTCCAAAAATAGTCCGGGGAAAAGAGAAAATAAGGCCACGTCTGAACATAACCCTTGCTAGAAATCAGAGAATCCACATGGGACTGAGGCACAACTCAGCCAGAAGCCAAATTTTGTTGGTTTGCTCCTTGGGGAGCAATTGTCTTCCAGCAGGAAGCTGAGATTTTTGTGTAAAAAGCAGGTGGACAAAAAAATACAGTGAAGTTCTTGGTTTCTGGAAGGGTTTGTATGGAATGGGGAGGGAGCTGTGTCTTTCCAAAGGATGATGCAGTTGAGTTGTGTTGTGCTGACCTTTGAACCTCCTGGTTCTGTCACAGCCAGAGGCACTGGACTAGCCCAGCCCAGGGCAATTCAGAGAATGACAGAATGGTTTGGGTTGGAAGGGACCTTAGAGTTCATCTCATTCCATGCCCCTGCCATGGGCAGGGACACCATCCACCCTCCCAGGTTGCTCCAAGCCCTGTCCAGCCTGGTGTTGGACACTTCCAGGGATGGAACAGCCACAGCTTCTCTGTGAAACCTGTGCCAGGGACTCCCCAGCCTCGCAGGGAAGAATTTCTTCCTAACATCTGACCTAACCCTGCCCTCTGTCAGTTTCAATGCATTCTCCCTTCTCCTGTCACTCCATGCCCAGTTGTCCCTCACATCCCAGCTGCAGCCAGGCCCCAGTGCAGGATGTACCAGGAATGCAGTGGGTGAATGCAGCAAGCCCTGGAGTGTGGCATCAAGCACAATACAGATTTCCATCAAAAGCTGAGTCTCTGACACACATAAATTCCCAACAATCCCTGTTAGCTGTCAGCCTGAGCTGGTATTTGAACAATGGAATGCTTTGGGTTGGAAAGGACCTTAAAGACCATCCATTTCCAACCCCTTTCCATAGATAGAGAACCTTCAAGTCGTACATGTGGATTCCTGCAACTCAGGAGATGTTTTCTGTGCAGAGAATGGAGTGAAGGCACAAAAACCTTTCCTTGGAGGTTTCTCCCCTGCAGCCATTCCCCCAGCAGAGGGGCTGGGTGAGGAGCATTCCCATGGGGAGCAGGGCACATGGAATGGTTCTCCCTGCCCAGCTGAGATGCAGCTGCCTGACCTCTGGGCAGTCCTGCTCTGTGGGGTTTGTGTTTATCCATGGTCCCAGGAATCTGCCTTGATTGTAAGCAGGGTTGTTCACTTGCCCCGATCTGCTTGCCCTGGCTATGGCCAATCTTGAAAATTGGATAATATCAGAGCAGAAGGGAAAGGTTTCTATTTCTGCCTCCTGGTATCTGTGTCCCAGCACAGCACTGTGGCCACAGAAGTCCTGTAGCCATGGCAAGGAAATGAGTCCCTCTTCCCAATAATCCTGGGGGGGCTTCCTTGGGGAAGGAAGATCTGTTTCTTGCAACCCATCAAATCTGAATATTTGCAATTTCTTGAAATATCCCTTCTGGACTAAACTGAGAAGCAGAGCAGCAATTACAGGTACAGCCACCTAATTAACAAAGTCTTTTCCCTTTTCTCCCATCCTGGCAGCAGAATTTTTTGATGATTATTCGGAGGGGCGAGAATGTGTCAACTGTGGGGCCATGTCCACCCCGCTGTGGAGGAGGGACGGCACGGGGCACTACCTCTGCAACGCCTGCGGGCTCTACCACAAGATGAACGGCATCAACCGGCCCCTGTTCAAACCCCAGAGGAGACTGGTGAGTCCAGATCACACGTGTGGGAGGAGGAGGAGGCAAAGAAATCTCGGCCAGCTGGAGATGCCAGGGGTGTCTCAACTCCTATCTGCCCAGCTGAGGTCCAGACTTTCAAAACAAGCCAGATTTTCTCATGCTTGGGATACTCCAAGCCCTGGTACTGCCCAGAGCAGTTCTTCAGACACTCAGGCAGGCAGTGGAAGGGGCTGGAGGACACAGGGTGATTTTGGGATATTTGGAGGAATGGCAACTCTTTCCAGTTCCAGCACAGCACCAGTCCATCTTCTCTTACCCACAGGGTCCCTGGTCACTGCTGGGTGAGCCCCTCACTTCATGGTGACTTTTCTGGATACTTTTTTTGGATACTCTGCTCCCAGATCTGTTGAGTGATGTGAAGCCCCCTTTGTAGGGCAGGTCAGGGCATCCCAAAGCCTCTGGGGTCAGGGTGGGGTATGCACTAGGAACCTGGGGGACAGGAACAGGATTGTTCAGCCTGAAAGAGAAAGCTTTGGGTTGACCTGATTGCAGCTTTCCTGAAGGAAGCCTATAGGAAAAATGGAGAGACACTATTTACAAGGATGACAGGACAACTGGGAATGGTTTGAAACAGACAGAGCAAGTTTAAACAGGATATTAGGAAGAAATTCTTCCCTGTGAGGGTGCTGAGACCCTGGCACAGGGTGCCCAGAGAAACTGTGGCTGCCCCTGGATCCCTGGACTTGCCCAAGGCAAATGTGGATGGGGCTTGGACCAACCTGGGACAGTGGAAGGTGTCCTTGCTCATGGCAGGGGGTGAAACTTGATGATCTTTAAGATCCCTCCCAACCCAAACCACTCCATGATTCTGTGAGCTCAGTGTTGATAATCTTCTGCTCCCTGCATGTTTTGGTGAGGGGTTTTGGGAAGGTCTCTGTGTTCCCAATGACATGAGTCCATCATGACAGGCTAAGAAGGTTGGGGCTGTTCAGCCTGGAGAAGAGAAGGTCTTGTGGAGACCTCACAGCCCCCTCCAGTATCTGAAGGGTCCTACAGGGAATCTGTGACTCTTCATCAGGAACTGGAGTGACAGGAAAGGAGCAATGGGTACAACTTTAAAGAGGGGAAATTTAGGTTTGGTATCAGTAAGAATTTTTCTCTGTGAGGGTGCTGAGAGTCTGGAATAGGTTACTCAGGGAAGCTGTGGATGCTCCAGCCCTGAGAGTGTTCAAAGCCAGGCTGGATAATGCCTTGAGCAACCTGGTCTAGTGAAGGTGTCCCTGCCCATGGCAGGGGACTGGGGCTAGAGCTTTAAGATCCCTTCTAACCCCTTAAAATTCTACGACCCTACAACATTCTATGATTCCATAACGTTCTATGGTCATGAACCCAAGCTAAAAGCAGCCACCGGAAAGCCAGATTTCCACACTCCTTGTTTTCCACGAGGCTCCATCCCCACACTGCCCTGCTCTTTGCATCGCTCAGCCCTGTCTGTGCCCAAACCCAGCCGTCCCCCGCGAGTGACACGGGCGGCCTGAGCGCTGCCAGCAGCCACGGGCACCGAGCGCCCTCTTGTGAAACGCCTTTCCAGAGTCCGACTGATCCAGGCAGGATCTCACCCCGGCACCCAGGACCTTCTCTCCCTCATTTACTGGCCTCTAAGGCCTGAGATTTGAAGGATGATGGCAAAAGTCAGGCAGGAGTGGAGGATGTGCCTTTTTCTTCCTCCATCTCCCACTGTTTCCCAGCTCAAAACTTGTATTTTATATGGCTTCAAGCCCATTGCTTTCTCCTGTTGCCTTCTGAGCTTGACTAAACCAGCTCACCCAGAAAAGGAACTTTGGGTCTGCTCCCTGCACTAATTCATTAGTGAGACTTCCTATTAATTATCCCTCTTTATCAAGAAGAAGAAAAGGCTGCTGGAAGCTTCTCTTTTTTTATCTTCCCCTTGAGCTCTATAAACAACATAGCACAAAGCCAGCAAGGAATATGTAACATTTATGGTATTGATAACATTTTCTTGGGATAGCCACGACGGCTGGAAGGGCTTGGGAGCTGGAAAAGGCAGGATGGTCTGAGATCCAGACATCTTAGTGTAGGTGTGTACATGTGCAGGGGGTCTCTAAGCTGCCACTAGAGCTGCTGGAGATCTGGGGCTCTGTTCAGGTGATGTGGGATTCTGGAGAAAGGAGGTTCAGGGACCTTCTGGCCTTCCACAACTCCCTGACAGGAGGGGGCAGCCAGGTGGGGGTTGGGCTCTGCTGCCAGGAAACAGGGACAGGATGAGAGGACAAAACCTCGAGCTGTGCCAGGAGAGGTTCACATTGGACATCCAGAAGAATTTCTTCACTGAAACAGTGGTCAGGCATTGTCAGGGGCTGCCCAGGGAGGTGCTGAGTCCCCATCCCTGGAGGTGTCCAAGAAACAACTGGATGTGGCCCTCAGTGCCCTGGGCAGGGTGACAGGGTGGCGATCAGCCACAGGTTGGACTCGATGGTCTTGGAGGTCTTTTCCAATGATTCTATTTCATGTCTGAGATGGCCCTGGAGAGCTGAGACCTCCTAGAGTCAGTGGAAAGGCAAGAGGGGCAGAAAGAGGCAGTTGGACAACTGCAAAGGGGCAAAAAGATAAAAAGCCAGAGAAATACGAGAGGCAAGAGGAGAGGGAACCCTGAGGTGTGGTGGAGTGAGCTGGCTGGGATGTGGGGTGCAGCTGGAGAGGGCATTGCAGGGTTCACTGTTTCCTTGCTCTGTTCCCACAGTCAGCATCCCGCCGAGTTGGGCTCTCCTGTGCCAACTGCCACACGACGACCACCACGCTCTGGCGCAGGAACGCCGAGGGGGAGCCCGTCTGCAACGCCTGCGGGCTCTACATGAAGCTCCACGGGGTAAATCCTTGCTGTGGGAGGGTGCTCATGGCACCAGGCTGGGGGCTGGGTTCTTTACATAGCTCTGTGCTCTCCTGGAATTGCTTTTCCTGCTGTCCTTTTGGGTTTAGTCCCCCTCAAGGTTATGTCGTGTTTATACCTGCAAGGGGGTGTACATGCTGGGTATGTCTCACTTACTAATTAGCTCCCCTTTGCAAATAAGTCTTAAAACCTAATAAAACAAGGCCCAGATTATTCCCACATAAATTCAGGCACTTTAGTAAAAAAGGCAAGTCAGAAGCACAAACACATGAGCTGTAGTTCCCTTCTGGCCCTAAAACACTCAATACCATGGTGTGATCTGCCTTCTTATTCCCATTTGGATGCACATCTTGAATCTCCCTAGACCAGGGAATTTGGGCTCCATTTTGTTGTTTTCAATTAAACAAGCTCGACCACAAGTTAGAATTGGAATCATGTTCTCTTAGATTACCTTAAGGACATTCAGAAACCAATGTACTTTTCTATTTGGACCCACAGGTCCCAAGGCCTTTAGCCATGAGAAAAGAGGGAATTCAGACGAGGAAACGCAAGCCTAAGAACCTTAACAAAACAAAGGCACCAGCAGGTAAGTATTGAATGAAGGAATTAATTTTATTATGTATATTTGTGTGTGCACTTGTATTTCTAACCACAGTGCCCTCCGATTAGAGAGATCCAATGACAAAACAGGCCAATTAAAAAAAAATGGGGGATGTCTAAATACCTGAATATCCTTCCTCTAACTATTTTAAAATTTATTTTTACCACATTCACTTCTGGGTGAGTGGGCACAACTCTGTATTGAAAGGTCTTTGAAAAGAGCCTGTTTTACCCTCTGGTTTACCCCAGGTCCATCCAGCAGCGAGAGTCTTACCCCGACCACCAGCTCCACCAGCAGCAGCAGCAGCACCACGACCACCGAGGAAATGCGTCCCATCAAAACAGAACCTGGGCTCTCATCTCACTACGGGCACCCCAGCCCTGTTTCTCAGGTACTGAGGGGAGGTGCTGGCAGTGGGAGAAAAAACGAAAAAAAAAGGGGAAATAGGATAGTAGACATGGGGAGAACATCCTCATAACTTTACTTAGGTACTTAAAGACAAGCACCTGAAGGGAGGCTGCAGGAAAAGATGGAGAGAGAGACTATTCACAAAGGTCTACAGTGATAGGACAAAGGGGAATGGCTTCAAACTGAAAGGAGGAGGTTTAGGTTGGATATTGGGAAGCAATTCTTCCCTGTGAGGATGGTGAGGCCCTGGCACAGGGTGCCCAGAGAAGGTGTAGGTGCCCCATCCCTGGAAGTGTCCAAGGTCAGGCTGGATGGGGCTTGGAGCAACCTGGGAAGGTGGATGGTGTCCCTGCCCATGGCAGGGGGTGGGAAGGAGATGATGATTAAGGGGGGGTGGGAAGGAGATCATCATTAAGATCTCTTCAAACCTAAATCATTCTGTGTTTCTAGAATTAGAAAGAAAGGGAGACAGGAAGCAAGTATCCCACATAAGGTGCAATCTCCACCCCTGCAGCAAATCCAGACACATTTTTACAACAGCACCAGCCCACACTGAAGGGATTTACATGGTTCTCTAAGGTTTGAAGCTTTTTCACAGCATTCTCCTTTTTCCATAGGCATTCTCAGTCTCTGCCATGTCTGGACACGGATCATCCATTCACCCTGCAATCTCAGCTCTGAAGCTTTCCCCTCAGGCTTACCAGTCAGCCATGAGCCAATCTCCCCAAACCAGCTCCAAACAGGACTCCTGGAACAGCCTGGTGCTGGCTGAGAACCACGGGGATATCATAACTGCATAACCTGGCCCTTTCCCTATGAACTCCAGGCTGCTCTGCTTGAGAGATTAAGAAGATGCCACATAATCACCAAGTCAATGTTGTCTCCACCTCCCCTGCACTCCTGCCTTCTCTCCCTTTGTGAGGTGGTCCAACAAAGAGGTAAAGAGAACTTATCCGAAGTGTAGGGGAGCTCTTATGAAATGAGCAGAGAGGACTCAAATCTCAGAGTAACTCAAGGATTTGAAGCCTTTTTCCCCACTGTAAATGAGCCTCTCTATTTGACTGTCACCACTTACTGTGAAACAGCCAGAAACACAGAGACGGACACAGCTCTTGAGTTTTATTTAACAATTAAATATATGGCATTTCAAGACTCAGACAGTGGTGGAACAGAGACACTTCTTCTGCCACCACCCATTCTTTTCCTGAACAGAAGAAAATGCCATTGTCTTCTCATTAGCCAAATTCAGTGATCTTCCACCAAATGGAGCCAGTTCCAGGACAGTTTGCTGAACAGACTTCACTGGAGATTCTTTAGTGGCTTTAGTGGATTTGATATGATGTAGGGCAGAGAAAAAAAGAGACATCCCCCTTCCTCCTCAGCTCACACATGTAGAGCATTGTCTTCATTTTTCTAGATGGTCTGGAAAGCTCATGAATGTCCATATTTAATAGTAACTCCTTTCCTATTTATCACTACGAAATCATGGGACTGTGTTTCAAAAAGGTTGTTGGCTGAGCCCGGAGTAGGTCTGTCCAAAGTCAAAGGAGGATTTTGGAAGAAGAAACCTTCTGGAAGAAGGTAGATGAGACCCATGCTGGTCATCAAATCCTGGAGGAAATGGCTGGGCTCTTCCCTGATGGATAGTGACAAGCCAGGTTTAGAGATGATTCAAGAGCACAGCAAGTGAAAGATGCTTTCCTAATGCTGCTGGGCCACTGCTTTTCAGACAGATAATTTAATTATTTTGCCTATTTTTATGTTGGTTTGGATGCCACTGATGAAATCTGACTGTCACTTATTTTTGGCTGTACTGTGAGTGCCCACTTTCCCTCTAACAGCTGGCTCGTGACCATTTCCCACATCTAATCCTTTAGGATTTCACTTTTTGCAACAAGCAGTGGCTTCAGCCCCTACTGGAGGTGTCAGGGGCTGTTTTCCTTATCAAGCATGTGCACAGACTTGCTTGCCTGCAAGAGAAGCACAACTCCATTAAACAAGACTCGACTGTTTGCTTGCCCATAAGGCTCTCAGCTACCAGGGAATCCTGGCAAATGGAAGAGATGCTAAGAGCAGGACTCATTCCCTTTTCCCAAAGGGATCAGTCCTGCCTAATCCAGCCCTGACTGCCTCTGGTTTAACAAACTCAAACTCCAGCACGGCAGGTGCCACAGCTCCCCTGGGCAGCCCAAGTGCTTCACCAGATGCTTCCCATGATGTTTGCATCAACATTTCCATGGAAGGACAGCTTTGCCTGTCCACGCAGAGAGTTCCTGGGAGACCTCATCCTCCAAGATTCTTCACTCTGGTTTCTGTCTGCTCCCAAGCTCTGTTACCCTTCTTGCCTTCTCAGTTCCTCTCTTTTCCTCCCCCCATCCAGAACTCGAGTACAGAACTACCAAGTCAAAAATCTCTAAGGGGGATTGTGCAACCCTCCCAAATGTGCCACCCTCTGCCTCCCACTGTTTAACACTCCCACAAGGAGTGTTCTTCCACACAAACTAAAGCATGTGACTTGGTGAAGAGGAGAGCCACAGACAGGTTTGAAGCAAAAGAATGGCATTGTGTTGTCTTTGCTTGAGCTCACCCTTTTCCTCCCTATGGTGTAAAAGCTTCTTTAAGGAGAAGGATTCAACTGGACTGGTCATGACTGGAGAGTCTCCCACATTCCCCGTTCTCTCCATAGCTCAGATTTGCAGGGTTTTGTAGGGGTGACAGAGCCTCCACACTCCCTAGAGAAAAGCACCATGGCTGGTACCATGGCAATGGTACCAGCTGGGTGGCGTTTGCACCAGTTCCCACTGTTTTGTGGAGCTAATGCAGTGTTTAGCCTCATTAGTGCTAATTACAGATGAGGGAAATACATTCATGAAACATGAATATAAAGAAATTAAATGTGATTTTGTTCAGACCTGCTAGGCTTTAGAGAAGAGGCCAGAAATAGCCCTGAAAAAAATGAGATGAAAACACAAAGGTGTTTCTCCATTGTCAGGAAGATCTTCAGCAAAACTCCTCCTTGAAGTAAAACCCTTTTGTAAATGGCAGTCGAGCTCTCCTGGGATTTGGCTGTGAATTCCTGGCCATAACACAGCAGCCTGCACCACAAAATATTATGTGGCTCATGCCAACTATTGAGACATTCAGAACTACCCTGGAAAGTCCCAAGAGGGAGTGGAGCCTCCTGATGAGGCTTAAAAGTCCAGACCAACCACACCCCCATTTCTCCTTCCATCTGGAGGCTCACACTGGCTCTGCCTTCCCTTCCCTATTGCTGTGCTCCTCCTCCTTCCCTCAAAGCCAAATTCCCTGGTGGAATTTTTCCCCTACCCTTAAAACCCACTCAGAGATGCCAGAAAGAACTCTGCTTATAATACCAGGAGGAAAAATCCCTGCAGAACATATCTGCCTTGGTAGAGATTTATTAACTGGATTTTAGCCTTCCTCAAAGCCTAAAAAGCAATCCTTGAAAGAGAGTGAGGAGCATTTACAAGTCCCTGATAACAGAACAAGGTATCTGATTTCAAAAGATGAAGCTCTGGGGGCTGTGAGGACAGCTTTAGGGGTAGAGGACAACTCCTAAAAGGTAGAAATTAGCTCTTTTGTCCCCCTTTCTGCACCAGAAGCAGAAGTTTGGATACACCAGGTTATGTGGTTCTTTTCAATCACCCAAAACTGTTGTAGAGCTGCTGTTGGCCCAGGAGATTTTGTCTTTTTCAGGCCAGTGCTGATATCAGGATGGTGAGAGACTGATCTCAGATCAGCATCACCATTTCAGGTGGGGTACAAACACACCATAATTGATGAGTCCCCTTCCTCAGGGTTTCTAAAGATCAAATTACAGAATAATTTAACTCAGAAGGGACGAGATCAGGTCTCTCAAGGCCTTGTTCAGGCAACTTTTGAATATTCCCAAGGATGGAAATCCCAGCACCTCTCGGGGTTCCTGTTCCAGTGCTTGACTGCTCTCATGCTGGAAATGTTTTTCCAAGAATCACTGGCAAATTAATTACTCACATTTGGGGATTCCCATGTAAGGAGTCATTGTGGGAGGCTGAACATGGTTTCCAAGCCCAGGAATCACTCAGAGCCACATCGTGCAGGGATGGCCAATGCAGGATGACAAAACTCCAGAGGTGACAGACCAAGGGATACTCACAGAACAAGAGGATTAAAGTGCTGCCACTGTCAGGACACTCAGCTCCTTCCAGCAAAAGGAGCAATTACAAGATTACAGGTTCCACCTGAGCTCTGCTTCCCTGCCTGTGATAGAGGAGGCAGAGCCTGCTTCGGTAATGAATTAGATACAATTATTAGAGACCCATTAAGGCAAAGCAATTATTGGTTTTATTATTGCTTTTATTGCTGGAGAACCTAATGAGATCCATACCAGGTCCTACACAAATACAGGACTGAGAACTATCCCTTCTATGAGGAGCAAGAGAGAAGAGCCCACTCCTGCAAAAAACCTCAGCACATTTAAAACTGCATTTGTGGGATTTGTTCCCCTTGAAATAATCTCTAATCGGGTAAATTTTGATGCTGAAGGGTTTACAGCACAAGGTTTTGGGGTGTCAAACCAGACCTTGGCACTGGCCTGGTGGCCACCGAAATGATATGGGCAGATGAGAACCAGGACAGGGAGCCAAGAAAGGTCATTTAACCACTTCTAAATGTCTTTGCTCTTTGTGGAAGTGCAGTATCTTGATTCACTTCAGTTATTCTTTGTAAATTGATCAGATAAGATCCACAGATCACTTGCAATCTTATGGGCTTGGATGGAGAGGGTGCAATCAGGAGGAGCTCAGGAATATTGCAAGGGAGCTTTAAAACAAAT
>JAYDZK010000169.1:109955320-109973526 GCA_034509185.1 Euphonia xanthogaster | reverse complement strand
TTCCTCTTTTTTTTTTTTTTTTTTTTGGTTTTTTTTTTTTTTTTTTTTTTTTTTTTTGTTTGTTTGTTTTTTGTTTTGTTTTGTTTTGTTTTTTTGTTTTGTTTTGTTTTTTTGTTTTTGCCCCATAAACCACCTGTTTTGCTGGCCAGAGCCCTGTCCAGCTCGTTGCTCCATGGTTAGGGCATTTTCTGGGAAGGTGGGAGGCTCAAAACTGCAGTTTCATCCATGGCTGAGCCAACAGCCTCATAACTGCTGCTGGTGGAAAAGAGTTATGATCCAAGCTCATAGCTCCTCTCCTGGTGATGGAGAGGAGAAGAGGGATGCTCCTGCCTCTCTGCTGCCAGTTCCATGGTCCTGCCTGTCTTTGGAACTCTTCAGGATCTATTCCTGAAGGTCCAGCACAGGCTCTGTGTCCTGGCAAGGAGAAAGGAGACCTCCTCACCTGGGCAGGAGGGAGCTGTACCCAGGACAGGGCTTAGCTTGAGCTCTGGAAGATCCAGGATGGTTCTGGATCCATTTCTGCTTCCATTTGTGCTGCGGGTCTAAATTCAGTATGTGATGGAAGTTAGGGAGGCAGGTAAGGTCTGGATGCAGAATTGAGGTTGAGTAAGTGTTTTAACTCTGCTGGGTTCTGGAGTTACTGTTGGCTCTTCCCTGGGCATGATGCCCATGTGAGAGATGCCTCTGGGATGGCATTTCCAGGTTCTGCTCTGCCTTTCTTGGTGGCTCCTGGAAGCGGGTTGGAGCCTTGGGCACTTGTATCCTGTTGGATGAACATTTACAGCCTGGCTGGAATGGAAAAACTCAGTCATGCAGAGGAGCAGGAGCATGAGAGAGCTGCTCATGTGGTGTGACAGAGGTGTTAAATACCCTTCTAATCAAGGAAAAAAAGCCAAATTTAACAGTATTGGCTCTAAGAGCAAGTCAGTTTTCCCTGGATGATTAATCACAGCTTGCACATTGTCATTCCAGGGCTACAGCACTGTCACCTGGTAATTAGCATTCAAGCTACTTTCCACTTGTTAAACAATTAATAAATGTTTCATCTCCTTGGCATGTATCCCTGTGCTCATAGAGATCTCGGGATTATTTCATATAAATCTTGGAGTTGTAAACAGCATTTCTTGCCATCAGGACTTGGTTTTGTTAGTTGTTTTTTTTTTTTTTTTCCTTCAGCTGCAGAAATGTGGAGGCAGGGATGGGGAAGAAAGCAGGGGTAGGGAAGGCAGGGGTGGTGGGAGCAGGAAGGGAGGTGGCTCTCCAGCAGCTTCCTGCTGGGATGCTGGAACACATGGGCTGCCTCCAGTGTCTTGCTCCTGGAGATACAAAATACAGGGTGATTTTGGCTCTTTCTGCCAGTCCTACTGTTCCTGATGCCCTTTTATTCCCTCCCAACAGAGGGCAGGGAATATTTTACCCCAACAGGGTAAAAGGTGTGCAGAGAAGGGGGAGTGATGAGGAAAACATACCCGTTTTTTCCCCCCCTTCCCTGTTTGACATTTGCATTTCCAAATAAGCTGACCTCAGGCTCTGTCCTCTGGGTCCAGGTGAGTGCTGGCCTTGCTTGCAGGGTTGGATCTTCCCTGCTCAAGGAGCTCACAGGCCTGACCCTTCCCTGATACACATCTTGGAAACCCCAAAATCATGCTGTAGTTCCCTGATACACATCTTGGAAACCCCAAAATCATGCTGTAGTTCCCTGATACACATCTTAGAAACCCCAAAATCATGCTGTAGTTCCCTGATACACATCTTAGAAACCCCAAAATCATGCTGTAGTTCTCCTCATGAGGGAAAATCCTGGATTTCTTACCCTGGCTGGTATCTTCCAAAGGCACCTGGCAGTGCCACTGTGTGACATGCTGAGCTCAAAGTGCCTCTGCTGAAGGCAGCTGCTTGTCCTGCCTCCTAGGCACTCCCAATTAAAGGATTACTGGTTTTTCTCCCCTCCCAGCCATGCAGTCTGTATATTCTACCTGGTTCTCCGTGCCCTGGACACTGTAGAGGATGACATGAGCATCCCCTTGGATGTCAAGGTCCCGATGCTGCACGAGTTCCACTCCCATCTCTACCAGCCAGACTGGAAGTACACAGAGAGCAAGGAGAAGGATAGGCAGGTGCTGGAAGACTTCCCAACGGTAAGGCAGCCTCCTCCTTGCTCCTGGTGGCATCTCTGGGTGCATGGTTGTCTCCATGTGGTGCCTGCAGGGCTTGTTCAGTGCCACAGGTCTTCCCAAGGGCTCCATCACCTGCCTGTGGGGCTGGGTGCCAAGCTGGGGTGAGAAACTCAAACGTTGTGCAATGCTGTGGAGCAGAGGGGATCTGGAAAAGTGCCAGCCCTGGAAAGTGGCTTTTTGCCTCCTCTCCTGGAAGAGCACATGACCACTGTCTTATGGAGAGAGATTTGGGGTTGTTACCCAGCACAGTGAATTGCCTGTGTGTTGTATTTGTGGGGTGTTCTGATGAAGGAAGGAATGATGAATTTGACTCTTATGTTTTTAAAAGGTTAATTTATTATTTTATGATACTATATTACATTAAAGAATGCTATACTAAACTGCACTGAAGAATACAGAAAGGATATTTATAGGCTGCTAAAAAGATAATAATGAAAACTCTTGATTCTTTTCAGAGTCTCAAGACAACTTAGCACTGATTGGCTATTGAGTCAAAACAACTCACACTAGAAACCAATAAAACAATTACTTATAAATAAACAATCTTTAAACACATTTCATATAAGCAAAACAAAAGAAAAGTTAATAAGATAATTATTGGGTTTTTTTTTTCTCTGAAGCTTCTCAGCTTCTCAAGAGAAAAATCTTAGACAAAGAGATTTTTAAAAAAATGTAAATGGAACACCTGTGTGCACAGTGGGAGGTGTCCCTGCCCTCGGGTATGGCAGAGGGTGGAATGAGATGAGCTCTAAGGTCCCTTCCCACCCAAACCATTCCATAACTCTGTGATATAAGACAAAAAGCACCCTCACTGTTATTAGTAGCAATATTGTGTTAATTTTTTTTATTGTTGAGTTGATTTTTTTAGGGTTTTTTTCATCGCTGTCTTTAAGAACAAATGTAATAGTTCTGGTGAGGAGCCTCTGATTTTCAGAGGATGTTCTGTTTTGTTCAAGTTTTTACCATTTTTAATTTATTCTACCCTTTTCAGGCTTTTCCCTAGCAGTGGGAATGGGGTAGTTGTTTGGGGAACTGAGGTGTGTTGTGAGTTTTGATGCTCAGGTTTGGGGTGACTGTGGCTGTGGCCTGTCAGAGTGTGGAGTGCTATAAGGGATGTCTGTGTTGGGATTCTTGGCAACAAGAATGTGGGTAGGGATACTGTAGGTAAGTCAGTGGCTTGGCTTTAGAGGAGCTTTTGAGAAGGTGTTTGTGGCACTTTGCTGTTCTCTCTTGGTGTATATGTTATTTATTTGACCAATCCATGCTCAGGTATGATTTTAATAATTTTTAATATTTAAACAAATATTTTAATAAATATTCTAATAAATATAATTTTAATTAATATTTTGCTAAATATTATTTTAATAATTTAAATAAATTCATGCTCAGGCATTATTTTAATCATTTTAATACTCATAAAATTGTAGAACCATGGAATTGTTGGGTTGTGTGGAACCGTAAAAGCTCATCCCATTCCATCCCCTGCTGTGGCAGGGACACCTTCCACTACACAAGGTTGCTCCAAGCCCTATCCACCCCGACCCTGAATTTGTTGGGGGTCATTCACAGCTTCTCTGGGCATGCTCTGCCAGAGCCTCACCACCCTTATAGTAAAAAACTTCTAATGATATTTCCTAGAGGTGCATTTGCAGGCTGTGCTCCTCTTTGTAGGGGATTGAAGCCACAGAGACAGAAGCCAAGTGGATACATTTATTTTACAGACAAACCCTTGTTGCACACAACCCCTGGGCTGGCTGCAGTCTCCCACTGATGGAGAATAAAGCTTAGCACAGTTAAACATGATGCTCCATAGTTTTGGGAAAAGGAGGATGCACGTTTTAATTTTTTTTTTCAGTGTGAGAATGATGGAAACACTGCAGGTGTCCTTGCCCATAGGAGGGGGGTTGGAACTAGAAGATCTTCAAGGTCATTTCCAACTCAACCCACTCTGTGATTCCATGGTCACGTTACTGGCCATGCAGTAGATGGATTTCACACTTCCCTCACTGCTTGATGTCTTTCCACTTGTGCCACATGTGTGAAGCTAGAGCTGGAGAGGGCTGGGGAGAGCAGAGCACCAGAAACCTCCCATGGAGTCTTTTCCCGTGGCTGGTGTGATGGAATGCTCTCAAATTACAGAGGAAAACAGCTCTGTGTACCAAGTGCAGTCAGTTTTGTCCTGTAGCTCCCAGATGATACCAGTCCAAGGCCACAGAGCCTTCCCAAAGATTCTGCTGTGTCTGATCTCCTGCCAGAGACCATCCTGTTTAGACTGGGAACAGGCTAAGCCTGAGTTCCAAGGACCTTGAAACAGCTCAGGTTGAAGGAGTTGTCCCACATCTCCAGCCAGGGCAGGATTAGAGCCTGGTAAACAGTATTTTTCTGATTTGTTAATAAATGTTGAGCTGTGCTGCTTTGCTTTTTTTTTTTTTTCCTTCCTGAACACTCTGTTTTTACCATGCTACAGATCTCCATGGAGTTCAGAAACCTGTCCAAGGTCTACCAGGATGTGATTTCGGATATTTGTCACAAGATGGGTGTTGGGATGGCAGAGTTTTTGGAGAAAAAGGTGGATTCTCAGCATGAGTGGGACAAGGTGAGTCAGCCCAGACAGAGGAATGGACTGAGCACGAGTGGGGTCATGGAGTTAAGGTTGGAAAAGCCCTCTGAGTTCATCAAGCCCAATCATTCCACCAGCACTGCCAAGGCCACCACAGAACCGTGTCCCCAAGTGCCACATCCACAGGTTTTTTTTGAACACTTCTAGGTAGGGCCCACCTTGTCTCTATGAAAGGAGTAGACAGAGCATCCCTCTTGGGAAAAAGTGTTTGTCTTCATGGGAAAGCTGAGACATCCCAGGGAGACCTTGCATCAAATGAATTGTCAATTGCTTTTTGTAAAACTTACTGTGGCAAACAGGCAGCTCTTTATAACTACTCCTTTTATCTTGTTTCCCCCCCCGCACCCCTTTCCCAACTTTTCACCTCCTTGGCAGTATTGTCACTACGTTGCTGGGCTGGTGGGGATTGGCCTTTCCCGTCTCTTCTCTGCATCAGAGCTGGAAGATTCCATCGTGGGGCAGGACACAGACCTGGCAAACTCCATGGGCCTCTTCCTGCAGAAAACCAACATCATCCGTGACTATCTGGAAGACCAGATGGAGGGAAGGGAGTTCTGGCCCAGGGAGGTGAGGAAAAACCTCATGAAATGCTACTGTTGGCTGTACATCTTCTTGGTAATGGCAGTTCTGATGACAGCTGGCTGATATGTCTGCAGCTTTCTGGGTACAGATGTGGGCACAAGGTGATGTCACCACGCACTGCCAAGAGCTCCTTAGGCAGCTCTTTCTCCTCTCTGCTAGGTTTTCTCTAGGAATGAGGGAGGATGAGACTGGCTGAGATCCCAGGAGGGTACCCAAAAGCTCCCAAAAAGCAGGATCAGCTCTGCCTGTGCCTGATGTGACATCCAAAAATTTTTCTCCCCTTTTTCCATGTGGCTCAGCTGTCTCACAGGGCATTTCTTGATGTGTGACTCACCTTTTCCTTGCCCTCCCTAGGAAGGATGTGGAGATGAGTTTCACCTTCCTCCTTTGCCATCTCTTTGTGTGCACCAAGGCCACTGTCAGGTCCCCACAGCCTGCCCTTCCTGCCTTTCCTTACCCCAGCATTGCTCCAAGGCTGTTGTGGGGGTTTTTAGTGGTTCTTGGTGCTGTCCCAGACCTGCTGTCTCTGATGACATCAATGCACCCTCCAACTCAGGAGCGCTTATCTTGGTGTTTAGGTTTGGAGCAGATATGCCAAGAAGCTCTCAGACCTTGCCAAGCCGGAGAACATCGACGTGGCCGTGCAGTGCCTCAATGAGCTCATCACCAATGCCCTCCACCACGTCCCTGATGTCCTCACCTACCTGTCCCGCCTCAAAAACCAAAGTGTCTTCAACTTCTGTGCTATCCCCCAGGTGAGCTGAGCTTCCAAGTGGTTCCTCACCCTCTGCAGCCCAGCTGGTGAGGAGCTGGAGGTGGAGGAGGTTCCGTGTCCTTGGTTTTTTGCTTATTTCTTGGCTCCTGCCATTTCTGCTGTTGTTGAGGTTGTGGCTCCACTCCATGGATGTCACTGTGGAGAGGGTGACCCTTTGGGAAGTTCCTTGCAGTGCAAGTTGCTGTCTCTCCTCAGGTGATGGCCATTGCCACGCTGGCTGCCTGCTACAACAACCAGCAGGTGTTCAGGGGGGTGGTGAAGATCCGCAAGGGCCAGGCCGTCACCCTCATGATGGATGCCACGAACATCCAAGCTGTCAAAGCCATCATGTACCAGTATGTGGAAGAGGTAGGCTCAGCAGTTTGCTTTGGCTCATTTCTGGATGTTCCTGTCCCTTTTCTTGGGGTGGAATTGGGGATCTGTTAATTTTATCCTTGGCTCAGTGGTGGTGGGGAGTGGTGACCCTGATGTGGTTTTGGTCTGAACCAAACTGTGCTTGATGTGTTCCCTTGAATGTTCCCTGGGTCTGTGTCTGTGTTGAGAAGTAGGGACTGGGGCCAGGGGCATCCTGGCCTGGACCAGCAGTAGTGTGTCCAGCAGGACCAGGGCACTGCCCATCCCCTTGACCCAATTCTGGGGCCAGTTCTGGGCCACTCACAACACGAAGGACATTGAGGGGCTGGAGCGTGTCCAGAGAAGGGAATGGAGATGGGGAAGGGGCTGGAGCACCAGGAGTGGCTGAGGGAGCTGGGGAGGGGCTCAGCCTGGAGAAAAGGAGGCTCAGGGGGGACCTTATGATTTCCTCCTGACTTCAGGGTCCTGTGGAGATTAAAAGTTCATATGGAGAGTCAACTGGTAGGGGGTTTTATGGGAAAAAAACACCCCTATCCCCAAAACCCAATTCCAGTGAAGGCTATTAAATAAAAATACTTCACTTCTGCAGCAGGGAGACCCCACACCATGGGTTATTAGAGCTGCCCTTGTGAACTGGCTGATCCCATGGCAAGGGACAGTGGGACTGCAGGACTTTAACCCAGGAGAGGGTCTCTGCTTGAGCCCACCTTGCTCAGACTCCTGCAGAGGAGTATCTCAGAAAGCCATGAGAAGAAACCCCCAAATGCTACAGAATCAGGTGATGATGTGGCTGTTTCCAGACAGGAATGTTCCCACTGGTTTCAGGTGGGCTATACAGCGAGTGAGGATTGCAGAGTGAAAAACCCTAATCCCAGTAACACCACTGGTCCCAGTAACAGCACTGGGGCTTGAGGGATCGTGTCCAAAGCCATGTGGTCCATGTCCCATCATGGGGTGCCCTCAAGAGGCAGCTTGGCTTAGTGCACTTCCCAAGGGAAGTGGGAAAGGGATGGGCCCCTAGCCCCATCCAGCTGTCCCTTGCCTCATGGCTCTCCACCACCAACGTCACTCTTGGCCCTTAAAACTTCAACCTCCTCCCATTTTCCTCCCTGAACTTCTCCTCCTCCCTCCTCCTTCAGATCTACCAGAAGATCCCGAGCACGGACCCCTCGTCCAACAAGACGCAGCAGGTGATCTCCTCCATCCGCGCCGCCAGCCTGCCCGGCGGCCCCATGGCCTCCCGCCACCACTACTCCCCCATCTACCTGTCCTGTGCCATGCTCCTGGCAGCCCTGAGCTGGCAGTACCTCAGCACCCTCTCCAAGGCCACCGAGGAGTACGTGCAGGCAGGAGACAACTGAAGGGCACTGGCTGGGTGAGGGGACAACGGTGGCAGATGGGTGGCAGGAGGCTCCTGGTCCCCTGCTGTGGGGGTGGCCCAGCACTGGGATGGTGACAAGGAAGGGACACTGGGGAGCTGCAGCCCCCGGGGTGACAGTGTGGCGCTGCTGGGCTCCATCCTCACTGCCCTTGCTGTCTGCTTGGATGGCTGCAAATGCTGACTGGAGTCTTAGTGTTTGGGGTTGAGTATTTTTTTCTCCCTTCTTTCCTGTTTACCTGAATATTTTTGGTGATTTTTTTGTTTGTTTGTTTGTTTTTTTTTTTCCATTAGGATGGTTTGAAATAGAAACTCCAGTTGTTTCTTTTCTTCCTTGAGATTTGAGGCATCTTTCCAGCTCAGAGCAAAGCAAAACCCTGAAGGTTTTGCCTCCCTTTCTTAGGCAGCCTCTTCTCCCTCCCCTCTGGTGCCTGCTCCATGCTGGGAAAGATGCTGCTTCAGCTGGGAGAGGAATGTGCTTCCTTATCCAAGGAAAAAGCTCTGGCCACTTTCTGGCCCTCAGTGATTGACATCCTGGAAGCAGGCAGAGGCCATAGTCACATTTCTGTTGTGCTGAAGGATGCTGAAATGAGCCCTTTTAATGTTAAATATATGGGAGGTGAGGTACTCTGTCCACCTGAATGTGCCCCCAGCTGAAAGGCAGCTGTGCAGCTCCCTGCCCTGGGACAGATGGCCCCTGCAGTGACACAGATCTTGTTTCAGCAGTGGCGAAGTGGTTAACATGAAGGGAGCTGCCAGCACAGCCCTGAGCTCATAACCCCTGGCCTGACCCCACAGCAGGCTCTGGGCTCTGCACTGACTCAGCCCCAGGGTGGTTGTGGCAGAGCAAGGCAGGGGAGTGAGAGTTTGCACCCTGCTGTCCCTCATGGGATGCTTTTTTTAGGGGGGCTTTGCTCACCCTGGAAGGGAGGAGTGGCCCCTGCCAGGAGCTGGGAAGGCTGGAGCCACCAAGGGGGTGACCAGGGCAGGTTTCCCTGACCCACTTGGCTCTGGCTTTGGGTCAGACTGATGTGTGAGCTGCAAGAGGCTCCCACTGCTGTCTTCAAACACATCAAGCTGGACTTAAAAGAGGAAACAACACTCTGAAGGGCAAGTCCTGTTCTCCTGGGGTGGATTGTTGTTTGCAAGGTCCCTACCCACCCCCTTCAAATGCTGCTTTGCTGTCCTGAAGGGAAGGAGAGCCCACATCCTGGTCTAGGACAGACCTACCAGGTGCAGGGTGGTGGCCTTTGCAAGGCCAAGCCCCTGTGGCCAGGCTGTGACTCAGAAGGAGAGCCCCTACTCCACAGTTCCTGGTGTAGATTTAAGCTGTTGTTCTAAAGAAACTCGTGGTAGCTCTCTTTGTGCAGCTTCCAGTCTTGTTGAAATTAAAAGTTTTCTTTGGAAGAAAAAAAAAACCTGCTGCGTAATCTTCTATTTTTTTTTCCAGCTGTCATTTCTTTTACACCAGTAATTTCCCTACAAGTTACAAGCCCTCAGCTCATAAAATTCCAGTGCTCTCTTGGTGCCAAGTCTGGGTATCAAAGTACAGCCCCGTGTGCCAGACCTAGGGCAAGAATTTTAACCAGAGGGACAGCTGAGGGTCCATAAATTCACCTTGAAAGGAGTAGTGGCGCAGCCCTGGGCTGCAGGCATATGCTCCCGGGCCCTGTGCATCCTCAGGGATGCTGGGGACAGGTCCTGGCTGCTCTGCTCAGGGTGGAAGAACCTTCCCCACCACCAGCAGGGCCACAGGACAGGGTTGGCAGTGACCACACCTGCCCAAGGGAGGGGATTCTGCTGCTCTGCCCCCCTCAGGTGAGACCCCACCTGCAGAGCTGCCCCCAGCCCTGGGGCCAACAGCAGAAGGACGTGGAGCTGCTGGAGAGAGACCAGAGGAGGCCACGGAGATGCTCCAAGGGCTGGAGCCCCTCTGCTCTGGAGCCAGGCTGGGAGAACTGGGGGGGTTCTCCTGGAGAAGAGAGGGATCCAGGGAGAGCTCAGAGCCACTTCTAGGGCCTAAAGGGGCTCCAGAAGAGCTGGAGAGGGACTTGGGACATGGGATGGAGGGACAGGACCAGGGGGAATGGCTTCCCACTGCTAGAGGACAGGGATAGATGGGATATTGGGAAGGAATTCTTCCCTGTGAGGGTGGAGACGCCCTGGCATAGGGTGCCCAGAGAAGCTGTGGCTGCCTCTGGATCCCTGGAAGTGTCCAAGTCCAGGCTGGACAGGGCTTGGAGCAACCTGGGATAGTGGAAGGTGTCCCTGCCCATGGAAGGGACTGGAATGAGATGAGCTTTCAGGTCCCTTCCAACCTAAACCATTCAGCCCTGAAAAAACTGATTTGAACAGAACCTGACCTCGAACACTCCCAGAGATGGGGCAACCACAGCAACCTGTTCCTGGGCCTCACCACCTGCATTGCAAAAACTCTTTCTCATATCTAATCTTCATTGACTCCCCTTTAGTTTAAAACCATCACCCCTTTAGCCTCTGCTAAAAAAGCTTGTCCCCATCTTTTATTTCACCACCTTCATCCATAAACCAAATTTCTTGGTCTAAGGCTGACAAAAGAGTCACTGCTGCAGATCATCCATGAGAAACCCACTCATCTCTGCCCCATGCCCAAGTTACAGAAGGTCCCTGCACATATTTTGGGATCCACTTTTACCTCAGGATTGTCCAGCTGGTGACTGACGATGGCCGGTGGGATGACTTCCCATCTGAAGGCATTTTTGCAGTGTTTCACCACGTGACTCTGGTGAGTGACAGGGCTGTTGTGGGGGCTGATAACTGGATTAGCTCGAGCCAGAATTGCTTCTGCCTACAGTCAGCAGGACCTCGGATCATCCCCCACCGTGTCAGCTCACAAAACCCAAAATCCCCTTTTGCAGCCTGTGCTGAGCCCACCGCAGTCTGTCACCCCCCAGGGGACCCTGCTAATGAGCTGTGCTTGAAGAGCAGCCTCTCCCAGCAGGTAGCAGCTTCCAGAGCAGCATCTCCCAGCAGATAGCAGCTCCTGAGGGAACAGGCAGCCTGGGAGCCACGATGCTGATGGTGAAACCTCCCATTAATCACAGGAGCACAGCCACCACCTCCCCATCCCAGCTACCAGAACCAGTCACAGCCCCAGGCTGACAAAACATCCACGTTTTCCTCCTCCCATGTGTTTTCCCTCCATGTGCTCTGTGTCAGGAGTTGTCTGGTGCTCAGATAGGGCTGCCCCTGGGCCGTGGATCATACATTGAAGGATTGCGTTGTCATCCAGCCTCATCCTTGGAAACATCAGCCTGGAGACTCTGTAATGCAAATCCTTAACTGTTCAAGGGGCAGAGAGTCCATCGTGCAGATCCTAACAAGAAAATCCATTACTGTCCTCCTTGGGGAGATAAAGCTGTTCCCATGCCAGCAAGGGGGATCTCAGCTTGACCTTTGCTTCCAGAGCTGGTTCCTTTGGGCAATCACCTCCCCATGGCCTCAAGACAGCATTGCCAGACTCCTCACCTTGAAGTAAAACCAGGGCAGCATCTTCTTGGGCTTTCCTTGGAAGCAGCAGCCTGCAGGGAGAGATTATTTAATTTCTGTGTTTTTCACCCCAACACAAATGAAATGTGTTTCATTTGAAATGGCTGTTACGGGCCAAGCAGACACCAGATCTCTGGGAGAAAAGGGGCTAATGGCAAACTTGGGATGTGCATGAACTTGGAATAGACATAGTGATTTCCAGAGCAAATGTACAGAGCCTTGAAATTAGGAAGAAATTCTTTATTATAGGGGTGATGAAGTTGCCCAGGGGAGTTGTGGACTCCCTGTCTCTGCAAGTGTTCAAGGCCAGGCTGGATGGGGGCTTGGAGCAACCTGGGATAGTGGAAAGTGTCCCTGCCCATGGAAGGGACTGGAATGGGATGAGCTTTCAGATCCCTTCCAACCCAAAACAATCTATGATTCTGTGAAATCACATCTGTATTTTCAGCTTGTCCTGCAGACCTCACTGGGACATGTTGCCCTTGCAGGTGCTGCCAGCTCCACATGTCTATCACCAAGTTTTGTAGTTCCCTAAAATCTTCCCATCACCCAGCTGCAGGTTTGGTTTTGTCCCCACAGCTCCTGCAGCACAAACTTTGCTGTTTCTTGGTGCCTCAGCACCATGGCATCAGATCCTCCAGGCTGGGGATGAACTTCCAGTCTTAAAGAATCATCCCCTAGTTCTGCTCCCTTCACCTCCTCCAGATGAAGACAGGTAAGGGCAGGCTTCAGGCTCTGCCCTAAAAAACTGGGTTGTAGACCCAGAGCTTGAGAAAAGTGGCAACAGCAGAAACCCAGCGAGATGCAGCACACAGTTCACAACCACAGATGCAGTTCTGGGGTCCCAGTAGCTCTGTTGTGGTCTGATACAGCTGAGATATTTTCCACATTAATGTCTTTCCTGCTGGCTGGAGCTTCCCCCTGCCTGGGGAGGGATCTGCCTGACACCAAGGAGGGGTCAGACCCCTTGGGGTCCTGCTAGCCCAGCCAACATCCTTGCAGAGGCTCTCCTCATTTGTACATGCACCCATATGAATTAAGAGATGCTTTTGCAGGAAGGGTGTTTTCAGATCTTACCCAAGGAATTTGGGACTGGCTCTACTGGGTCAGGAGGCCTTGGGTCTGACACAACTGCTCTGACAACACAAACCCCTCTTTTTCCTCTCCTTCTTCCATAGATGTGGGGTCATGGGCTGGGTGGAGGATGGGCTGGGTGGGCGTTCATGCCCATGCAGCTCCCCTCCCTCCCTCCTTCTCCTCCTCCTCCTCCTCCCCCTCCCCATCACCCTCCCCAAGCCCTTCTACTCTTCTCAGCCATGATAAGCTCACTGGTGGAAAAAATGTTGTCACACATATCTCACTTCCAGTGTGTGGGAGTCGCTGATAATGGCACAAAGATCTGGACAATAAAGACTCCTGACAGCTTTCGTGTCCATCCCAGGCACAGGGGGATACTCCTGGATGAAGACCTGAATGATTGTGGGACCTGGGGAAGGGTCCTGCAAGCTGTGATCCTGGGGAGGAGTCTGGAGAGGGGAAAGGGCTCATCCACACTCCCCTTTTGGGATGCAAAGCCATTCCCCTGCACATTGCCCAAATTCCACCCTGCCCTGGGGCATCTCCAAACTGAGAGCCACGAGATTTTGGCTTCAGGTGGCTTTGCTGTTGTGCTGGGGAGCAGCCCAGCAGCTGCTCAGCACGGTGTTTGTTTTGGAGCCTCCCCACCAGCCAGCACTCCCTCTGTGGGGAGAGGGGGCTGTGCTGATCCAGCGCTGCCGTTCTTCCACGTGGAGCTGCTGAAAGAGCACAGAGCAGCTTGCCAGGAGGTGAAGTCATTTATTTACGCCTAGGAAAAAAGTGTACTTTATGGCACAGCCCCTGAGATGAGCCACTGAGCCACTGCCAGGTTTTTGTGCTGACGTGGAGAGCCGAGGTCAGCACGGGGCAGTGCCAGTGGCTGCGTTTCTTCCCAGAAGAAGAAGGGATGTATGAACAGGGCACCAATTTATTCATGGAAAAAAAGTGCCAGGGTTTGGCTGGCAGAGGTTCATTTGACACAGAATCACACAATCATTTTGGCTGTAAAGGACTTCCAAGACCATTGAGTCCAACCTGTGACTGATCCCTACTTTATCACTAGCCCAGAGCACCAAGGGCCACGTCCAGTCATTTCTTAGACACCTCCAGGCATGGGGACTACAAACCTCCCTGGGCAATCCCTTCCAAAGCCTGCTCACCTTTTCCATTGGGAAGTTCCTCCTGGTGCCCAACCTGAACCTCCCCTGGGCACAGCTTGAGGCCATTCCCTCTGATTTTATAGCACTCCTAGTTTTTTGGTATGTATTTTCTCACTCTAGTTACAACAACTGAGAATGAGTTTTGCAGAAAACCTTATTTATTCCAAGCAAAAGAAAATCAATTTTATGAACTTTCCAGCTGGAAGGAGACCTACCAGTTGTTTAGATTTCTGTCCCCCATCCTCAGGGGCTGTAGATGCTGTCCCCAAAATCTCCCTTTCCCTCCAGAGCACTGGTCTCCAAAGTGAGCATGATGATCCATCAGAACAGGGGAAAAATATTATTTCTAACATAAAAATATAATACAAAATTAAATTTATTTGAAGACCATTGCTGTGGGGAACTGTCTCTCTCCTTGGGCTCCCATGTCCCACAATTTCCCTTCGGAGGACTGTGTCATAGGAGATAGGAAGCCCAGTTTTCCCTGGATTTAGCATAAAATGTTTCACACTTTTCTGATCAAACCACATTTCTGGGGGAGAGAAGAAAAGAGGGGGTGGTGTTAGCATTTTACAAGGAATGAAGGTTTTGCATTCCACCTTGGAGAAAGGTGCCAAAGCAAGAGAAGGACACAAAAGTCCATCCCAAAACCATTTCCATGGTAAATTTGTACCCAGCTCTGCTTGAGAGCACTCCAGACCCTGAGCTTTGGGTATGGGACAAATTAATTTATCTCCCTACATCTGCCCTGTCCTTTGATGGCAAGGGGCATCTTCTAACCTTTTTCAGATGGATTTTCCAGGTTGTCTGCCTGGGATATGAGAGGTCAAACCCCCCCAGGAGCAGATCTGGGTGACAGCATCGCCCTTGACATGGCCGGGCTTTGGCACAGAGGCGCTTTCCCCTTCTCCTGCGGCTGATAGCCGGCTCCATCCTGCTGGGAGCCACTTCCCTGCTGCCAGCGAGCTCAGACACACACACAGACACATCCCTGTGCACAGCAGGGCGTGCACGCCTCTCACAGGGCTCAGTTCAGGGGCTGCCCACCTCCTTTCCCTCGCGGCTCCAGCATCCCAGCCCCGGGATGTCACCCTGCCCCTGATAAGGCGCAGGGGCGGCTGCCGGAGGAAGGCTCCCAGTTGCTCCCGGCGCCAGGCTGGGTATAGGCAGACATGTCTAACCCTCTGAAGGGCCAAAAACAGATGACATCACCCCCTCGTCGTGTCCATCCTCCCCCCAGGATCCCTATCACGGAGAGGCTGTGCTTGGAGGAGTGAGGAGGAAGAGGGAAGGCAAAGGGGAGGAGGCCGGGAAAAAGGAGGGAAGGCAAAGGCTGGAGCTGGAAGTTGGTTACTTTGGCAAAAAGACAAAGTTCTGCAAAACTTCACCGGCCAGACTTCAAAATGGTGGAAAAACTGGAGGCTCAGTTCTGGCAGGTCCTGTTATCAAGGGGAGCCTTATCTCTCGATGGGGCTGATGGCTCATGCGAGCCGCAGTGGCTGCTAACCTCTGGCTGAGCTTCCTGAGGCCCCTGAGGAGCCAGACTGTCACTCAACAATGGAGAGGACAAGCATCCAGGAGAGTGGATGCATGGAGGCATGGCCACTGGGTTTGCAGCCTGTAAAGCCACTCGAGCAAGGATAGGGTATCCCAGCATGGAGCCCAGCAAGCCCTCACTGCCTCAACTCATGGTGGGGAGGAGTGAGGGGATCTTTCCCTGCTCACAGTCCAGCCAGAGATGGTCAGATCTCCACTGGGTGTCAGCTGGCACAGCTGGGTCACTGGTTTTACTGGCTTTTTTCCAGGGCAAGACTGGTGCCTCTGGGATGGTTAGCAGAGTGGGTTTAGGTTGAAACCAGGTGCGTACCTGGGGGTTTTAGGTGGGACTTTTTCACACCTCATTTATTCCATGTCCTAAGTACTACAAGACTTGGTGTTTTCCAGAGATAAATCTTCCAGTTATTCTCTTGAGGACATTTTCATACTCTTTCAAGCCAACTCTCTATTTACAGCTCCTTCATCTCTATTCCTGCTCCTCCTTCACCACCTCCTTTCCATCTCACCACCTCCAAGGTGAGGAATTGCTTTGGGGGTCCTGCTCCAGAGCACATCACAGTGGGCAATTCCCCTTCCTTCAGTAAACAACAGTCCACAGCCAACAACTCTCACTCCCTGCTGAGGAACTGCTGGAAGTGAACGTGGCCTTGGCTCATTCCTACTCATAATTCTACTCAATAAATCAGCCTATGCAGGAGAAGAGGCAGTGATATCCCTCACGTGATATTGGGATAGAGTTTGGAATCACTTGCACTATGGAAGTAAGGTTTCACCTGGGAATGGCTCCATGCAGGAGCAGGGCAGATGCAGAGCCCACCACACTCCCTGTGAGACCAAGTGAATTGTTTGAATTGTTTTCCCCACGGGGATTTCTCAGCCTTACCCACCTTTACCTCCTCACAGAGGTGGATCACAGAACCATGGAATGGTTTGGGTTGGAAGCTTTAAGGGTCACCTAGTCCAGCACTCCTGTGATGAGCAGGGACATCTTCCAGGAGATCAGGTTGGATAATCTGAGTCACCCGCCCAGGTTCACCTTGTTGCTATAGAACAGGAAGAGTGGAAGAGGTTTTACAGTGACTTCTGTGAGCCAGAGAGAAGTTTGATAAGAGGATCCATGTTTACCCCTGAAAGAATTTTCTACCAAGGTCATTGACATAGAAACCAAGAAAGAAAGGATAAAGAAGAGAAACCTGGAACTGCCTATTCCAATGAGCACTTTGTTTGTCTCTCGTGACCAATGAGTAAAGTGTAAACTTATGAGTTTTGTGAGAATGTATAAAATGCATGCATGTATAATAAAGTCAATTTGAAGCCTTCTGAAAATGGAGTGTGCTGCTTTGTATTGTCTCTGTCTCAACTACAACAAGGAAGAGGAACTTCTGGAGTGAAAATCATACCTCTGTCTTGGATCGATCTCCTTGAAGAGGATGAATCCTGCCATGGCCTCTTCTGAACAGAGCTAGAAATTGAGGTTGTTAAGGGCAGTGATTGAGACAGAGGCGGAGGAATGGGTCCAAAGAGAGGTTTCAGACCTGCTTGGACCAGCCCAGCAGATCCCTCTCTTGCTGCCTCTCTGGAAGGACACCCCTTGCTCCTACACCACATCTGCCACCTTTGTGCAGGCGATTTGGATCCCCCAGTGCACCCCCAGCACCACCAACCCCCGAGTGTCAGGCAGGGTGGTCCATCGGAGGGGGAAGCACGTACCCAGCAGGACACAGAAAACCCAGAGGTTTATTGGTGGCCGACGAACCGAGCTGCACGGGGAGGCACGGAGGTGTCTGAGGACAGGTTCTGTGTACAGTTCTGGCTGCAGGATCACTGGGCTGGCTCTCCTGGGGCTGTCACAGCACCCTGGTGTGGCTGCTGTCACTGGCAGCAGCGCAGGCGGCCGTTGCTGCAGCTCCCTTCCCTGCGCTCCATGTGGAAGCAGAGCCTCCGGCAGTGGCCACGGTTGTTTCTGCACTGCTGGGTGTCTGAAAGGCCTCTGGCTGCTGGGGAAAGAGGACAGGAGACCTGGTGAGGAGAGCTGGAACCTACTCAGAGCTCTAAAACCTACTGGGAACTCCACGGGTGTTGGTGGCTGAGCAATGGGATGCTCTCAGTCGGCAGCGGGGAAATTCAGCTGGTTCCATGGTGAGGATCAGATGTGCTTGGGAGGAGCTTCTCCATCCAGGAAGCACTGGGAGTCTTCTAAAGACTGGCCTGGGTGAGACAGCCAGGTTTGGGTTGGCTGTGTTAGGTTGGATGAGTTAGATGAGGCTGAACGGCATCGAAAGACAGAGAAGTGCCTCTTGGAACAGCTATTTCGGCTGTTGCTGAGTTTGGAGATTTTTTTGGCTTCTTGGTGTTTAGGGGTTTTTGTTTGCTTGGATTTTTCAAATCTTTGCTGTTTTGATTAAAAGGGCATGTGCTGCTTCTCTTTAGACACAGCAGAAACACCAAGTTTGGGGCTTCTGAAGGGTCCACCACCAGTGGAGTGGGCAAACTCTTCTCCTTCCCTTTGTTGTCCCCAGGACTTCAGTTAAATAAATGACAGGATAAACAGGCTAAGCAAGTAAATCTCCTCTTGGTTATCAGGTTTTCTTTCTGTAAACATGATACCAAAGTCCTGCTAACATCACAGTGACCTTACACCTGAATGAAACCCAAATCTCTGATGTGTGTATACAAGCAGACAGCAAAAATGCCAAGCCAAGGAATAAATTTCTATCAAACCAGAATCCCACAAGAAAACAAATAAAAAAGGTGAACTATCTGCCTTTCCCTCTTCTTTTCCCCCCGAAAGATAATTTTGATTTTATAGAATCAAAGATACACAGAATGATTTGTGTTGTAATGGACATTAAAGACCATCTACTTCCAGCCTCCTACCATGAGCAGGGACAACTTCCACTATCCCAGGCTGATCCAAGCCCCATCCAACCTTGCCCTGAACATATCCAGGGATGGAGAGTCCACAGCTTTTTGGGCAACCTGTGCCAGGGCCTCCCCA
>JAYDZK010000169.1:109888439-109902921 GCA_034509185.1 Euphonia xanthogaster | reverse complement strand
AAACAATAATTATCTGATTTGCTTCTCCTGTGTTTTGCTGCTTTGGAATGTGTTTGGAGATTGTTTACCAACAGGTGGTTGTTTCATTGGTTTCATGTGAATTGTTCTGACTTTTTGGCCAATCAAGGTCAAGCTGTGTCGAGGCTCTGGAAAGAGTTACGAGTTTTCATTATTATCTTTTTAGCCTTCTGTAAGTATCGTTTCTGTATTCCTTAGTATAGTATAGTTTACTATTCTTTAATATAATACAGTGTCATAAAATAATAAATTAGCCTTCTAAGAATGTGGAGTCAGATTCATCATTCCCTCCTTCATCTGGGCACCCCACAAATGCAATAGATGCACCCACCTCCACACAGCCTTTCTGATTCCAGGTGGCCAAAGGAAACAACTTCCACAAAAATATTTTGGTCAAATATGTGCCCTCAGTGGATCTGGACTACAGAAGCTGGGGCAGCACTGGTTTAACTTGAATCCCAAAGGAATCTGTGAGCCCAGATGTTGTGTTTTCATTATCATACCACCAAGAAACCAGGAAAAAATCCAACATTCCTTTACTTTAAAGAGCATTCACCTACTTGGGTCTCTCCCAGAAGATGGCAATGAAGAGCTAATGCTGAAATTCCCCTCCAGCAACCTTCATCAGTGAAGAGTACAGAAGTTATTCTGACAGTGGGGGTTTATGGATTTTTCTCCTTAATTATACTGATGTCTTTTGATTCCCAGAGCTGATATGTGAGCGAATGATGTTTTCTGACAGGCCAGACTCAAAGCCCTCCCTGCTCTGCAGTCTGCTCTGGAGTGCTGTGATGGACAAGAAACCACTCACTGCTCTCAAAATCAAATTGACTTGAGGTAATGGAATGAAGCTGAGTTGGGGGAGGTTTAGGTTGGATATCAGGAAAAGTTCTTCACCCAGAGGGTGGCTGGGCACTGAACAGCCTCCCCAGAAAAAAACAGATATTTAAAATCCCATTCCTGTATTACTTAATTGGAAGAATGTCTATATTTGCTTTACAATGTGGAAGAGCATTTGTTTCTGTTATTTGGATTTTGATTTTTTTTTTAAACAACTCAAAGCTTTTGTTTTTTAAATAACTCAAGTGAAATAGACACTGTGAATATTAAATGTATAAATGAGTTCTTAGAGGCACAGAGCTCTGAACTGAGATTTTGGGGTAACCTCCTGAAAAGGAAGTTAAAATAGGATAAAATTATTTTTTCTTCCTGCTTTTCTACTTTGTGCATGTGCCACCTGCCCAAAGTGGAACAAAACAGATCCAAGCTCAAATATCAGGGTTTGGATAAGGTCTTTAACTAATTAATTTTATTTGTTCTTATGATTGATGGAAAACTTCCTTTAAATATATTAAATACTATAATTAACTCTTAATTCCAACATACTGTTATTGACTCTAAGCATTGTTTTGGCCACTCATGATTACAAATGTGATACCTTTCACCTGTTTCCTGCAGTTAAACACATGCAATTAAGGAATGAATATTGAAAATCAATTAATATTGCATCCTGAAAGCATTTTGATGGCTAAATGTCTTACTCAGTTCCCTTTTCCTGGGGTACTGCACAGGACATTGCGTGGAGCCCCCAAAATTATGTTCTCCAAGCATAAACATATATCTGTATGCCACTGCATAAAATCTATTAATATTCCAGCAGAAACAGAGGCTGAATTTACACAACTGCTTTATATTTTATCTTTTCTGAAGAACATGCAAATGGAGAAGAAAATCTGGATATTCTAACCTATGATTTACTCAGGAATAGGCAGGATCTTCATTTCAGTAATTGTTTATTTAAACGTAGACAAATTCTACAATGCTATTTCTTACTCTCCTGTTTCTCTGCAGCCCTCATAGCAAATCCACACTGATGTAGATATATTTATACATAAAATATTGTTAAAATGAATATGGGGAAGGACTCCTCTAAATCCCAGCTGATTTTTTATCACTCAGCACACCACAGACTTTGTTGCCAGTGAACATCCAGCTCTCAGTTCCTTTGCCCACACTTAGACCAGTGCTGTCTGAGATGTCCCTGTGTCCCATCCCTCCTCCCTGGCTTGCTCTCCTCTCTCCTGACCCTTTTCCATGAATCCCAGGAGGAGATCTCAGCCAGCCCAGAGCACCCTACATCACTCTAGGAGCTGGTGTGAAGGCCACTGGGTTAAACCCTGTGTGCCCACGTCACCTCCACTTACCTGTGACAGTGGGGTGTCCCCAGACACTTGAAGCAATGAGGATCCTTCACCTTCTCTCTGCCATCCTCCTCCTCCAGTGTCCTCTGTGAAATGACAGGAAGGATGACAGACCTTTGGTACAATTGCCCAATGTTTGTCCTCACAGCACCTCCACACCTGGCCAAAAATGGCATGAAATCCACGTGGGAACAGCCCTGCTGTCCATCCAATGACCTTGGACAGCCCTGTGGAAAACTGCCCAGACCTGACTTGGCCAAACTCTGCCTGGAAATCCCATCTGCTGATGGGGATTTTGAGCAGTGATGTGGAGTGAGCTGCCCCTGCTCCCTTTGGGAATTGCACCTCTCCCACAGCAAAGACCCCCCAGCTCACGGAAGGCACAAGCAAACGGGGTTTTCCAGCTGCTTCCAAAACCCTGGAAATATGAGTATAAAAGTGCTGCTTGGGATCCAGAGAGCAGAAATTGAGCTTTGCATCTCTAAAGCATCAGTAATGTTTATCTGTGCTTCCCTGACTGCATTGTAAAGCTGTGATTTATCCCACGGGGAGTTGGCCCATCTGGGAACAAACCCTAAATTTCACTAACCTGAGGTGAACATCTGAGCTGCCCTTTCCTTCATGACACTCAAGCAGCTGTAAAGCAGATGTACCTTGAGGAAGATATTCCCAGCACTGAGATTTCTTAAAATCCACATAGATTTCCACAAGCCACTCTTGTCCTCTTCCTTACGTAATTTTGAGATCCCTCCTAGGCATCAAGGTTTCTGGTTACCCTGGCTCCTTGGTCCAGAAGATTGTAAAGCACCACAGCAGTCAGCAGGGGTAGCTGGTGACATTACCAATGATTACTTTACAGGGAATGAGAGGAAATTTTTCCAAGTGAGGGCTGTGAGGTCCTAGCACAGGTTGCCCAGAGAAGCTGTGGCTGCCCCATCCCTGAAAGAGTTCAAGGCTGGGATGGAAAGGGCTCTGAGCAACCTGGGATAGTGGAATGTGTGCGGGTGGAACTGGGTCATCTTTAAGGTCCCTTCCAGCCCAAACCATTCTGGTATTCCACAGCTGAGGGGCCCTCAGGATCAGGAGCACTCAGTGTATGTTCCAGGAATTTTACATCACCCTGTGGTCTAACGTGCCTTACACAAACTGGGATGGGTTGCACAAAGATCAGGGGCTCTGGTGAAAGCAGTTTCAAACTGGACCTTCCTTTCTCATTGGAAGAAACAAAATACAGGCTGGAAAAGGCTTTTTTTCATTGGCCAATGACTGCAGTGGCTCATCCCCAACCCTTTATAGGTGTTTGGGTCTTGGTGTATCTACAGGAGAACAGAAGCAGCAGTGATCCTCCACCTTCTTCTCAGGTAACTCTGCCTGGTTCTGGAGAGCCATTCTCACCTCTCCATCTTTATTAACCATTCCTTTCATCAGCCTCAGGTTTCTGCTTTGATTAACCCCTTCCCTCTCTTTACTCCAACAAGTGCCTCCTGTGTATACATGCTCCGTAGAACCAAAGATAGCTGCTTGCAGGGCTTCCAGGAGGGCACTGGGATTGCTGCTCTCCAAGAGGAACAGAAACCTTGGAACCTTCTCTTGAGACATCAGACACAGAAATGTCTGTTTTACTCCAGAAACAGACACCCAATGTCCTAGGTTGACTGTATGATGCTTTTCTCTCCCAAATTTGCCCTGAACCAGGACACCCAGTCAGCACAGCAGCTGAGCTTTGCATTTTGAGCCGCATGTCTTGCCTGAATGCAGTAACATTTTGAGTTGCTACCTTAATTAATATTGAAAAGTTAGAGTTGTCTTTTTTTAGACTTTCCTAAGGATTAAGATTGGCTTATTCTCTGAACTCTTTGTGTACTTCAATATGTGGAAGGGGGATAATTTGTGGACCTATGCTGGTACAAGAGTAACTTGCCTGGGGCTGAAGAGATCTGGGATATCTTTTTTCACTGCAGTAAAACCAAAATTAAAAGAAGGGGGAAAAAAGTAAAACCAGCACCAAAACAGCATAGAAGCCCAAAATAACTTAGGTTTTGTGCTAATCCAGAAGTTTCTAGTATGAATCTGTGCTTAAACTGGTACTTATTAGGTCAGGTTTTTTAGAGATGTATTCCTTGAAATTGTTAATACCTCCAAGGATGAGGTTTTCACTCTGTTCTTCATCCAAATCCTCTGGACAAAGATTTGGGCTTTGGTGTCTCCAGGCACATTTTTTAATCATCATGTCCTGGTCAGGAGGGAATCCTCTGTCCAGTGTTGTTTACCCTTGTGCTCTCTGCTCAGGGCAGGTAAAGAATCCACATCCCAGCTGTGGCCATGAGGATCCTTCACATGCTCCTGGCTGTCCTCTTGCTGATGCTCCAAGGGGCTGCAGGTAAGAAGTGAGGGGAGTAGAAGACTGTATTTTCTTTTGATCACTTTCATGGTAAATGACTTCTCTTTCTGCTGTGCAGGACAAGCGTTTTCTAGGCTAGATTATTCTTGTTTGATCCAAAATGGACGCTGCTTCTCAGGGATTTGTCGTCGCCCTTATTACTGGATTGGAACATGTAGCAATGGATATTCTTGCTGCAGAAAGTGAGTAGAAATGCTGGGATCTCTATGGGAATGGCTCATATCCTCATTATTTTTTCTCCAGAGCAACATCTTAGAGGCACAGCTCCTGCCACCTGTCTCACTTCTCTGGTGCCAAACCTGCTGGCATGGAGGGGAAATTCACATCCCATCGCAGCCTCTGCTCTGATGTCATGAGATGAGGAGAACATCTCTGCATAAAACCTACAGGTGGGTAGAGAGACTCTCTCTTCTTCTTGCAGGGGGTGGAGTAGCTGAAGAGTCCCTGGATTCACCTTGGAAATCTTTTCTGCTTCTACTGAATGGCTCCTGGGAATCACCCTGATCCCATGGCTCCTGGTGGCACCAGTTCCTGCTGCAATGAAAAGCTGTCACAATCCTCCCTTGCAGTGAAGCAAACACCACAGACATGAACCAGGCAACACTGTGGAAACTATTTCTTTCCTCTCCTTTAATAAAATCAGTTATGGTGGCATTCATGTGGTGGAACCTCTGGTGATTCTTTGTAGAGAAAGAGGGAAACATTCTCCCTATGAGGGTGGTGAGGTCCGGGCACAGGTTGCCCAGAGAAGCTGTGGCTGTTCCATCCCTGAAAGTGTCCAAGGCCAGGTTGGACAGGGCTTGGAGAAATCTGGGACAGTGGAAGGTGTCCTTGCTCCTGGTAGGGGGTTGAGATGATTTTTAAGGTGCCTTCCAACTCAAACCACTCTGCAATTAAACAAATAAGGAGCCCTCAGTACCAAAAGGAGCAGTCATTGCAGTTGCAAAGTGGACCTTCCTCTCTAATTGCAAGAAACAAAATAAGGGCTGGAATGTGTGTTCCTGTCTCTTTTCCTTGCCCTCATGGCCTAGCAGTGTAGATAAAACCAAGACATCTCCAGATGTTTCCTTCAGAGGGTCTGGAGGCATCTGAGAAACTTTCTGAGTGGACCTTGTGCAAAGGAAAACCAGGAACATTTCGAATCATATCAGCAACGCAAAACAAGGGGTGAAAAAAAGTATAAAAAAAGGGAAAGAGTAAAAAAATATATTCCCAAGGGTTATGGGTGTTCAACATAGGGATTTGGTTGATATCTCTTCAAAAGCATTTGCTGAACAGTCACAACAGTGCCCAGTGAAATATGTTACCAAACTCTGATAGTTTGGACTCTTAATGACTTTCTGTGTGAGTTTGGAGAGGTGACAACATATTTAGAAAAGCCCTCTGAAGAGCAAATTCTGGCTCTGTGAGAGACACAGCTGCCACCTGTGTTCTGCAGAATTAGTGCTCATGGCTCTTATTGCAAAACACCTCCTCCTGCAACGTTTCCGGGTTTCTTCTATCCCTACTGTTACTTCTATGTTTTATTTCTAAAAACCTTACTGCAAATGTGTATTAAAAGTCTGTAGAACAGTCTCTCTCCATTATCCATAAAGGAAGATCAATGAAAATATTTGGTACTTGGATATTTCCTTTTAGGATATCTGAAATTTGGTGAGATTACTCCTGCCAGTTTTCTCTAGAAAATTTGATTTGGTTTTCAAAGGTTCTTTGAATTTGAGAAACTTTGGGATACCTGGCCAGTGCCAAGGAGCTTTGACCACACACACATCACTGCCAGTCACATTGTGGTTCTCAACAAAGAAAAGGGACTCTGCCCTTGTACCCCAGTACCTTTAATTAGCTGTCAGGTCAAAAAATTGAGCCAGAATTGTTCATGCAGATGTTAATCTCATAATTTACTCAAGATAACTGCATAATCAATAAAGTATTGAGCTTGATTAAATACATTTTGTATACAGTTTGAAGCACTTTAATTAGGGATAACACTAGTGAAAGACATCCCTAATATTTCCTTTCTCATTTTCAAGAGAAAACTACTAGGAGCAGAGTTTGAGGTTCTCCTTTTTGCTCCTAATTGCCTCATCCTCTATGCTAGATATAAACTCCTAAGGTGGAGATAAGATCCTCCTTCTTCTCTGGAAGGTGATCTTGGTAAAATCACTCAAACATTGTGATTTTAAAAGGGTGGAAGACATTTCTCCTCCAGATACTTTGCAGCGTCCTTTGAGGACATTTCCCTCCAGAGTATATCCCACCTGCTTCAGGCACAGCAGTTCCTCAGCACTGGGTTATTGCACAAAATGCTGATCCCACCATAATAATTGAAAGTGTTTGGTTGTGTCTTGCTCAGAAGAACAGGAGCTGCAGATGGGGATGGAAAAATTGTCCACGCTAAGAGCCACAACCCAAAAATCTTTCTGAGTTCTGCCAAAGGTGCTCCACCCCTCCTCTGCTTCTCCCTTCCCTTTGTCCAGGCAGAGGTTTTCTGATGGCCTGGATGGGACTGTGACCATGTGAAATTTATATTAAACAGGGCCAAGAATTCCTAGTGTTAAAGCCAAGCCCTTGACAGTACTTGCACATAAGATCTTACAAACAATAAAAATTAACGATGCACCTTTGTCTCCTTGAGGAATTGTGTTGGGTAAGAGTAACAGTTGGCAAGTTAACCACCAACACTTGGCAAGAGGTGAAGCAACTGCAACTTTTGCAATTTTATTCCCCCTATTTTTCAGTTTTATGGCCAGACGTTGGCAGACACACCAGAAATCCAGTTACAATTTTTTCCTATTGCAGAACCAGTTCACATACGAAGTTATCCAGAGAATAACAAGCTTTGTCAGGGTATGCTTGTGAGGGAAATGGTTTGTAGTCATGTTTTCACGTTCATATAGGCAATTTCTGTACACTCTTGTGCACCTGTTTACTTGAGCTAGGTCCAGGCTGGCCTGATCTAGTTGAAGATGTTTCTGCTCATTGCAGAGGGCTTGGACTTATTCACCTTTCAAAAGTCCCTTCAAATTCAGACTATTCTATGGTTCTACTTAAGAACTTAATATCAAAGTAATGAAAAAATTACATGACTAGGAGGTAAACTGCCAGTCAGCAATGTAAATATTTCCGTTTAATTTTGGTATTACCTTTAGACACTATACCACAGTAGTGTCTGTAAGACATGATATCATTTACAAAGGTCTTGGTCATTTAGAAACAGCAATCATTCATATTAGCAAATGTATAATTGCCTATTATGACATACTTCATATACCATTTTAAAATACTGCATGAACAATAATTTTTGTTGACTGAAGGGAGGTTTAAAGCAAAATATGATCTGAGAAAGCATTTAATGTCTTAGAATAATAGAAACATAGCATGGTTTGGATTCTAAGGAACCTTAAAGACCATCTCATTCCAACCTCCACAATGCAGACAGAGACACCTTCCACCATCTCAGGTTGCTCCAAGCTCCATCCAACCTGGTTTTGGACACTTCCAGGGATAGGGAAGGTACAGCTTCTCCGGGAAACCTGTGCCAGGGCCTCAGCACCCTCACAGGGAACAATTTCTTCTTAACATCTAATGCAAACCTGCTTTCGTCAGTTTAAAACCATTTCCCCTTGTCACTTTTTGTCCATACAAAAAGCCTATCTCCCTCCTTTTCATATTACCCCTTTAGATACTAAGATGTACTCTAAGGTCTCTCTGGAGCCTTCTCTTTTCCAGGCTGAACACCCCCAGCTCTCCCCATCTCTTCACAGGAGAGGTGCTCCATCCATGCAGAAGTTGGGTGCTACTTCCCATGGCAGAAGGAGCAGAGGTCAACAGCTGGCAGACTGAGAGCAGATAGCCAAAACCTGAGTGCTCATCTAAGGCACAATGTGGTTTTGGAATGATCAACTGAAGGCCCTGTGGAAGGTAGAAGAATCAAAAAATCAACCAGAGTCCTGGGGGAAAAAGCTCAAGCCCAAAGCAGGACCTCTGGGGCCTGAGGACCCAAAGACATCCTCTGACACTGGATTTGCCTAAATTTACATATTTCCCATCAGCTGGAAGGATTCCAGGGACATAACCATGATATATTCACTTTATTTGGGTACATCTTGCTTTACTCTGGCATCTCCAGTGGCCACTGGCCAGGAAGCCAATGGGCACTTGTTTTAGTTCCACATATCCATTCTGTGTTCTTATATTCTATATTTATGGAACAGAAAATTCCGTAAATATAGAATATAAGAACACAGAATGGATATGTGGATTGCAGACACGCAGATGCTTTGTCTTGCAAGGTTTTAAGTTGCTCCTAGGCAGGGACAGTTCAAGCTATGTCCCAAGATGTTTGACACATACCATGGTGGGTTAACGTATCTTACACAAACTGGAGTGTCACAAGAGATATTGCACAAAAAACATGGGATTTTCCAGGAAAAAAAAGCTTAAACATGTTCAGAGAGAAACCCTATTTTATCATTGGGACATGAAAAGCAGCTGGTTTCTGGTTGGATTAGAAGCTAGCAGGAAAAAAAAGAGCAATTTTTGGATTGGCCCAATGAATGGCTGAGAAGAGAAAGCACTTGTCAGTCTCTTTTGGGACTCACCTTATAAAAGAGCATCCCAGTCCCAGAGCCAAAGTCTTCAGGAGGGAAGGGACCAAGAGCAAGTCTTGTTTGGCTTAAGGGCTCACCTGATACCTGGTAATGTCTCAGTTCTTTTCTTTCAATGTCAGCTTTTATTTTTTCCTCAAAAATACAACACCCAAACCTCTGTGTTATTAACTTTAATTTGTATGTAACTAAAATGGTAAACCTAAGATTACAGAAAATTGAACATGTTGAATAAGTGGTTCAAATATATGCTAATACCTAGAATGCTTTACTAAATTTTTCTGCCTCCTAAGTGCTGGGAAAAATAAATGTTTGATTGGTTCTTAGAGAGGTCTGTGGTCCAGAGAAATTGGTGACGTCTCAGTGGAAATCTACGTGTCTATATCTATATATTTCCATTAAATATATAGCCTTTGAATATAAACATATTATAAATAGCTATACAATATTTTTGCAGTGCATAATAGGTATAAAATGATATATTATTTATGTATTTATATATTTATATATTTAATATAGTGTGTAATACATATTTTATTTATTGTATTTTTTATTTATGTCCCTATGTTAAAACTCATTTCAATTTCAGAATTGTTCACTTTGTTTTATTTCTCCTAATATTTTCAACTATATAGAAGCTTGTGCAAATGTCTAATACTAATTTTGAAACAGTTTTGGTTCACCCTCTATCAGTTCTGTTGTCAGCAACAGGACATTTCAGCACAATCTCATTTTCATTCCTGGCTTGAGAGACATCATTTGTGACAGATCAGAAAATTCCTAATTCCTAATAATTCCTAATATGAAATATTAACTGCCACTTCTTTATCCATAAGCACCCTTCCAGATTATCCTATCCTATAAAGTTAATCCTAATATAAGTTTAAACTCTTCCAATGAATGTCTCATTTGTTTGCTTTTAAAATTTTCTTTTCAAATGGGAATTTATTTGATTGTACATTTCCTTTCTAGAACTGTTGCCTGTAGACCAAGACTGGAGATGCTGAGCAAATTGACCTCTTGATAAATTTAAACATTACGAAATGAACTTTTTTCCCCTGAAGTTTGTAGTTTTTACAGTATTATCACCTAATTTTGCTTTATGTTGTTTATTTCCTAGATAAAATCATTTAGCTAAAAACAAAATTATGGAAATATTCAAGACCATGTTGGATGGGACCTTGAACAACCTGGTATAGTGGAAGGTGTTTCAGCCCCAGGGTTGGAACAAGGTGAATTTCAATGGTCCTTCCAATCCAAACCATTCTGAGATTCCATGATTCTATTCTGGCTAAGGATTATTTGCAAAATGGAAAAGAAATCTGAGCCATTAAACTATTAAAGTAACTTAATGATCATATGTCCTGAAAACATTTTGCCCCACACAATACTCAGGCTTTCCTATGGGTTTTACTGATTATTTTTGAAAGCTTAAAGACAAAATTAATATAAATGTAATTGTTATTAACACAGTGTGTAGCTCAGGAGACTGCAGATCCCAGGGACTGTCTCTTACATCTTCCTTGGTCCTTTTCCCAACAGTGCCACAGCACATCCTCGGCCATGAAGACCCTTTACCTGCTCTTTTCTCTCCTGTTCTTGGCACTCCAGGTTTCCCCAGGTAAGATGGGAAAGAGATGCTGGAAAGGGATTTTTGTGCACCTGAAGAAAAATTCCCAGCACATTTTAACTACTTCTGTTCCAAATTGCTAGAAGCCAGTCAGAAATTAATCAATCAGCCCAGTGCTTGTGCCAGACCTGCTTTGTAACCTCACTGCCCACACAGCCTTTCAAAACAGCCAAGGTGGGACATTGGTGACAATGACAGCCCAAGGAATGAGAAACCCTTCCACTGCATTTCCCTGCCCTTCAGAGCAAGGGGGAAGGAAACATTTTGTTCTTGTTGCAGGTTTGTCTTCACCCCAGAGGGGAACTATTTTGTGCAGAGGAGGGAGCTGTCACTTTGGAGGATGTCCCTTCCACCTGGTTAAAGTTGGAAGTTGCTTTGGGTTCCGCTCCTGCTGCAAACCGTGAGTTTGGTGTTCACCGAGGCTCATCTGCAGGATGAGCAGAGAAATAGTAAATAGTTTGCCTGTCTCCTAAACCCGAAGGTGTTCCTGAATATTTAAATTAGGTATAAGGGAAAAAAAAATAAAAACAACTATTAAACTATTATGCCATGAGGACAGTCAAGTGTTCTGTGTTGACTCAAGTGTTATATGTTGCCCAAGAAGCATTTGGAGAATGTTCTCAGGCACAGGGTGAGGTTTCTGTTGTAAAATTTGTTGTAAAATTAAATTATCATATGAAAAACAGCTTTCCACTTTCACTCAGGAATGAATGCTTTCACCCCAGAATTTAAGGATATCAATTTAATTTCCTGCTTTTCCTAAACAATAGGGAAACAGTCTCCTTACGCACAGCTATGATTGCATAGAGCATGTCCCAACATGACTACAAATGACATAACTATTTTGGGAAGAATTTATGTCCAGAAGGAAAAAAAACATGGGCTGAGAGTGAGTGGGGGGGGAATATAAGCAGAAAGAAAATCTGATTTTTTTTTCTTTTGTGCAGGCCATGGAACGTAAGAGATGTTGTTGAGCCATTTATTGAAGAGCAATGAAAATTTGTTCTAAGCCTACAAATTTGTTTGGAATCTCCTTACTCCTAAATACAGTGGATCCTGCTGCAAAGCTTCACACTCCTTTCATTGCCTATGCAAAATGCTTTATGATGTAGAGTAAATCCAAATGTGTTCTGCATTGCTTTCCTTCCTTCTAAATAAATTGTTGTTGGTCAGCATTGGTCACTGAAACTTGGGTCATGATCCTGCCTGGGGTTTGACACACAAACCCCAGAGGGCAACAATTTATGGTGCAAACTGCTCCTGAATTTGAGTTTTTATGAGCCATACAGCTCTCAAGGTCTACACAGCCCTTAAACTACAGCGCCAAGAGAAAGGCTGGCTAAAAGAACTCAACTTCCCTTTGTCAGAATGTGTTCAGATGCCAAAATCCCTTATTTCTTGTTGTGCAGAAATCTTTCCTTGGGAAAACAGGAATGGTTAAAACCCCTCATTCCCCACTTGGACACCCTGGGCCTGGTGTAACCTTCCTTGCCAGGAGCTGGGAGCTGTGCTGCTCCACGCCACATCCCACCACATGGCAGTGAGGGACTGCCTGGCCCTCATGAGCACTTGGGATGATCCCATGGGGACACCTCAAAGACACCTTTGTGGACCATAGAGGAAAGATAAATTTCCCAGGGGAGCTACCCAGGTGACATCACAAAGGGGCCCTCTGGATCAGATGGGTAACCTGGGTAGCCCTGCAGGGTGGGAGCTGGGGGTCTTCTCCTCTCCACCCACCTGGACACAACTGGAGGTTAGACTGGCATTCCTCTGCTGAGGCTGACCTCACCCTCTGTGGAAAATGCCTCCATGATCATGATCCATGAACATGTGTGTGCATAACGAGTGGCTCTGGTTCTACTGAAAAAGATTTCTCTATCCAAGGATGCCGCTCTGGCCAATTCCAAATTTCCAGCTGGGTATGAAGCACGTGGCAGAGATGCCAGGCTGCTGCTTATTGGCATTTTCCCATATTCCACCCTGATTCACTGGGGAACTTCATCCACCTCCCACTTCCTATGAAGACGCCTCTATCCTGCAGCTGTCTTTCTCCAAAACACATGACAACCTTAATTAAATATTTTGTATTTGTCTCAGGGCAATGGTTTTGGCAGCAAAACTGCCCAGTGATGGGGTTATGGAGCACAAGGCTCAAAAGAATGTTTAATTTTCCACCTTACTCAAAAAGCAGACTCATACACACCAAAACATCAACCCTAGAGATTGAGTTATCTGGGGGTGTCCAGCCTGGAGAAGAGAAGGGGTTGGGGAGACCTTGGATCCCCATCCAGTGCCTCAAGGAGATGAAAAAGAGTTCAAGAAGGACTTTGGGCCAGGGTCTGGAGCGACAACAAAAGGGAGAAACATCAAACTGACAGAGGACAGGGTTACAGTGGATATTAGGAAGAAATTTTTGGCTACAAGGGTGGTAACGCCCTGGCACAGGTTGCCCAAAGAATCTGTGGCTACTCCATCACTGAAAGTGTTCAAGGCCATGTTAGACAAGGCTTGGAGCATCCTGAAGTAGTGAAAGGTGTCCCTGCCCTTAACATGGAGTGGAAAGAGATGATCTTTCAGGTCCCTTCCAACCCAAACCATTGCAGAGCTGATTCTGTGAAAGAAGGATTCTGCTCCCCCAGGACTGCACTGCTGCTGGTGCCTGCACCCACCAGTTCCTGTGCCCATCCCAAGGATTTCCCTGCTGGCCCCACAGCCCGGTGCCGCTGTGCCGCGGGTGTCACAAGAGGTGTTGCATGGGGACAACGGTGACATTGATTGCAGCAGCCCCAGGAGGCCACTCAGCCTCTGTCCCTGCAGCAGGGAGGGACCAGGGGCTGCCTCAAAACCCATTAATTGACTCTGCAGGGCTGGGTCTGCACTCACAGGAATGCTGAGAACACTGGCCTTTGGAAGTGAAGGATGTGGAAAGACCAATCTGTCTGAGCTGCCAGAGAGGAGAAGACACCTGGCTTTTGCCCTGATGGAAGATATTTATGAACTTTTTCAGGTTGTAGCCTAAGTGACCAGTTGGAGAGATCACCTCCTGGAGGAGCTGTACAGCTGGCCTGTTTCCCTTGAGGGCATGCTGAGGTCTGCCAGCTCTGCAGGATCAGGCTCCTCCAGAAGGTATGAGGAAAGGACAGAGAGTGTGGGCTGGTAGAGGAGTTGGTGCTGTGGGCCTGGGAGACGGGGGAGAACTGAGCAGGGACTGAACTGCAGACCTCAGCTCAAGGGCAGATGAGGATGATGGAGACCCCAGTCCACAGTGGGGTGGAAACTCCAGGATATCTGGGATGGGTTGGGTGGGAACCAAGGCCAGGCACAGCAGAGAGCCCCCAGCACAGCCATGCACACAAAGCCATTGCTGTCAGGGACAAGGGACACCCATAAACAGCAGGACCAGGACAATGTTCCTGTTCCCCCAGAGGGAGCATCTGCAGGGCAGCCCCAGCACAGGCACCCCACCCAGCCTGGCCCAGCAGGCAGGGCCGGGCTCAGCATCCCCAAAGCACGGCCAGGCAGGAGCATCCCCAGGGACACAGGCGCTGCTCAGCCCCAGCTCCATCCCCAGGGCCTTCTGCTGCCCCCAAGGCAGCGGCAGCCCCAGGGGCAGCAGGCACAG
>JAYDZK010000169.1:109847143-109868164 GCA_034509185.1 Euphonia xanthogaster | reverse complement strand
GAGGGTTTGCATTCTCCATTTCAGGGGAGGCTCCTGCCTTCCTTAGCAGGCACCTGTCTTTCCAAACTAAGACAGGGGGTCACTACTACTCTGCCAGGGTAGTCGGAGCACTCAGGACAGCTTCTTATTTCCTTCACCACTGAAGGAAATCCTGATCCTACAGCTGCAGCCAGAAAAAGGGGAAAGGCCAGGCCCCACTTATTTTTAAATATCTGCTGAGCTGCCTTGGCATCAAAACCCCAGGAGGCAAGGGAGTGGGAGCAGCTATGTCCAGTAGTCAGGTTCCTCACAGCGTTTCATTAAGGCGGCAATTAGCTGCCTCTCTGTGCTGTTGCTCTTTAGCACATGCATCAGCTTAATCCCTGGAAGTGCCCAAGGCCAGGCTGGACAGGGCTTGGAGCAATGTGGGATAGTGGAAGGTGTCCCTGATCATGGTGGGGGGTTGGTTCTATATGATTTTAAGGTCCCTTCCAATCCAAACCATTTTATGATTCTCTGATTCGATGAGTTTGAATATGTCTAGTCCTGGGGAGATGGGATTGGGATGAGAAGCAGGGAGGAGATGTGCAGCATGGATCCTAGGGGGTTTCAGCCTGTTTCACCCTAAAGTGGCTCTTGAAGCCATTCCCCATCCATAAAGGCAAGGATAGCTCTTTGTGATGGTGAGTTAAAGCATGATGAGGCTGGATTCTGCATGATAGTGGCTACAGGGAGACAAATCTAAAATTACAGGGGCTGAACCCTCCCTGCAAAGTCCTCAGCCCTTGAGCAAAAATCTTGTGCTATTCCAGTTTGTGAAACACTCACCTAGTGTGGATTGTGCAAAAATCTCTTAGGACATCAAGTGTAAATTGCTGGTTTGGCCCCACTTGGCAACTTCCTCAGGTTTCCATCCAGGGAGATCCCTTGGAGGAGGCTGTTGGCCCAGCTTCCTGCCCTGCTCAAGGCTGTGGTTTCAATGGTGCCAGAGTCATTTGCAGAAACATCTGCTTTGAACAGACCCAGAGAGTGAGGGAGCTGGGCCTGTTCAGTCTGGAGAATACTGAGAGGGAATCTCAATGATCCATATAAATATCTCCAAGGGGTGTCAGAGGATGGTGACTGACTCTTCAGTGGTGCCCAGGCACAGGATGAGGAGCAATGGCCATAAACTGAAACAGAAGAAATTCCACCTCTACTTAAGGAGGAACTTCTTTATGTTGAGTGTGGCAGAGCACTGAACAGCTGCCCAGGGAGGGCATGGTGTTTCCTCTTTGGAGGCATTCCAAACCCACCTGGATGTGTTCCTGTGTCACATGCTCCAGGTGACCCTGCCTTGGCAGGGCAGTTGGACTGGGTGATCTCCAGAGGTGCCTTCCAACCCTAAAAATTCTGTGATTCTGTGAGGGTGGGCAAATGCTTTGCAATTAATGGGCAGCTCAGGGCTTCGAGTCAGTCCTTTGCACTTGAGTTGGTTTCTTCCCTTAAAAAGTCAGCCACTACTGCTCCTCCCTTCACAGAGACACAGAATGGTCTGGATTGGAAGGGACCTTCAAGATCCTCTCATTCCAACTCCCTGCCATGGGCAGGGACACCTTCCACTATCCCAGGTTGTTTCAAGCCCCATCCAACCTGGCCTTGGACACTTCCAGAGATCCAAGGGCAGCCACAGCTTCTCTGGGCACCAAGGATTCCTTGTCAGCACAAGGATGCTCCTGACTGTGCAGAGGCAGCTGCAGACACAGGAGCTCTTTAAGCAGCCTGCACCTTCTAGGTTTTCTGTTGTGGTCCAGGGCAGTTCAGGCTGAATCTCTTGGAAGAGAAGTGATCAGAGGCACGGTGGGGTTGGCCTCTCACACATGTCTATAATTGCCTCAAGCAATGTCAAACTCTGATCTCCTGATTTGCAACTGCAGCGGATATAAATTCTTTCCAAATTTATAGCAGACAGAAATGCCAAGTATAAAATCACACTGCAGATTACCAATTTGTCCTGCTCAGTGTGACTTTAGTTCTTATAATAAAACAATACACTGTTCCCAGGTCTGAAAGCTCTGGATCAGGAGGTGGGAACCCAAAGTTTTCAGAGCAGTGGTGCTGTGAAGTGTCCCACTGGAGAAGACTTTTTTGCTCCCAGTGAAAATGGTGATTGATCTCAGTCATGACAGAGAATTCCCTAGCAAGCATGTGTGGAGAACTTGCCAGCACTCACTCAATCAGCAGCCTAAGAGGGGTAAATATTTTGGTGAAATACACATTCCTGGTAGGTTTAAATTAATGTCAGAATTTTTGTTTAAAATTTTTTTGTGAACTACACATTCCTGGCAGGTTTAGATTAATTTCAGAATTCTTGTTTAAAATTCTTAATGGAAATAAGACATGGGAAATTAATTACTTTTGGAAATGAATGACAACACCACACAGGGCAGCCATGCAACCTCCCCACATCTTGCTTTTATTGAAAGGAGAATGACAAATCCTTGGTGGCTGCTGCAACAATTCCTTGAATCCAACGATGTCAAAAGCAATCACTCCTGGAGATTCTCCACAATTAGCCACACTACAACCTACAGAAAGGAAAGGATCTTCAGAATTATGATTATGAGGAAAATCCTCCTGCTTGGGATTCAAATGATAATTTGGGAAGTCATCTTTGCCCCAGACAAATCCTAAACTTACCACCTACAGCAACTGTACCCAGAACGACAGGAGCCCAGGTAATCATTTCCACGAGGGCATTTCCCCCTGTGGCAGAAGGTCCCACGATATCCACACTCCATGTAAGGTCTCCTGGGTCTTGCCAAGCTTCCACCTTAAAAAAGGAACAAATAAACCAATAAATAAACAAAGATGGGAGACATTTTATTTCCTGCAGGGATTTGCATTTTGCTTAATCCCTGTGAGCTGACAAGGACGTGACAGTTCAGCCCTCAGAGGAGGAGGTCTGTGGCCACAACGACCAAGCAAACACTCTAATTCCTTCTTCCCTGCCAAAATAGGATCCCCGCATCCAAACTGCCTTTTGGGAATGGCTACCAGCCTGTGCTATTCCCAGAACAGGTTTTATCCATGAAGGTGCTAATTGTCAGGGATTAAAACAACCCCAGGGAGCAGACCAGCAATTAGGCAGGAGGTTGCCTGGCCCTGTTTGGTCGATTAATAAAGATGCAGCCTGGCAGCTGAAGTGTTCTGGATACACCTGACTGAGTACACATGAACAAATTAATTCCAGTTTCCAGCTCATCCATGGAACATTGCAAAGTATTTCAGAGAGGGGAGCTTGTTCCAGCAAACAGGAAATGGATATTAAATATGGACAGTGCGTCCAGCACATCCCTGGTGGGCTGGATTCCCAGCATGTGAGTAGAGTGATACATACACACCCAGAAAGTCCCAAGGAGTAATAAAGAAGTGGTTTAAAGGGTGAATAAAACACTCCTGGTCTCAAACTAGTGGTCTGTGAGGCATTGTGAGCAGTCTGAGCTCTCAGGAACGAACACTTTTCTTTCCAGATACAGATGAATTTCTGGCTTTAATATACCCAGAAGGTTCTACTGAAAACAGGCTAAACATCCCCTGTGTGTTAAATAAGGACAAAAAACAAACCAAAGGAGCTCTTTGCCTCTGGGAACGGGCACAGGCAGAGGCCCAGGTAAGAATAACACCAGACAAACACATAAAATTATAGAATCACAGACTTCCTTAGGTTGGAAAAGACCTTTAAGATCATCAAGTCCAATTGTTAACTCAGCACTGCCAAGCCCACCACTAATCCACATCCCCAGATGCCACATCCAGATGGCTTTTAAATCCCTCCAGGGATATATATATGACACTTTTCCCACATTTCTGGTCTGCTGCAGTTCATCACAGTCTTTTCCCATCCTTACATCCCTAGAGGACACTTTCCACCCTGTTCCCACAGAGATCAAAACTCCACCAGCCCCTGCTTGTGCACAGAGCACCCTGCAAATGTAGCTGTGCCATTTTCAGGGCTGATAATAAAATACAGTCCCTTTTTCTGGACAATAGTGTTGGTTTGGGGTTCCAGACTCCTTTGCACCCCCCAACACGCATCCTGATTTTGTGCCTCTCCACCTTATGTCCCAGCTCCTAAAGCAAAGGATATTTCAAGTACATGGGGCCAGATTCCTTTTTCTTTTTTTCTGTGTGGTTTAAGAGTACTTGATCATTATTTGTTTGTTGGGTGACTCAGAGGCAAAGTGATTTATGTACAATTTAAGCCTGCAGGGTTTAATGGGGAAAACACTGGTGCTGAATGGTAATTTTGAGGTTGCCCCTTTCAAAGTGATGTTTGGAGTATTTGCCTGCTAATTTCATTTCTCATCGGTCATCTCCAATGAATTTTGATGATTTATGTGATGATTCTTTGCAGGAGGCAACTTGGTCATGTCCCAAAGAGGACAGGAGAGCTTTGCAAGACATCAACACCTTCTCTTTAGTCCCTCACCTTACCTGCAGCTCCGTGAAAAGCCACCAAGAGGAGAACAAGCAGAAAAGGAAGGATTTTCATGGCAGAGGGTGGGCTGGGATCCTGGGTCACTGCAGAGAAAGTGGACATTGGTTAGAGCCTTGTCCCTCCATAGTCCCAGAAGTGACACAGAGAAATGTTCTTCAAGACCTGGAAGTTACCTAAAAGAGGTTATTACACATTTTTGTCGTGATTGTGTCTATTGTCCTAAGATTTTCCTGGATCACACATAGGATCATGGCATAGGAAAAAACTTCCATGCAAAAAATTAAATTTTAAATCCTCTTTTAATTAATGCATCAAGTGACCAGCAATTTATCCTGGATTTCTTGATAACTTGTGATTCATTGCAATAAATTTGATTTGCCTTATGGAACTTAAAGCTCTTAATTCAGAAAATAAGACAATTTTGGCTAGATTTATACAGAACAACCCCATGGGTTTTCTCAAGATTTTCTACTAAAAAAAGGGAGCAGAAAAAGCAATTTTCTTCCCAATTAACTCAAAATCCAGCTTCTCCTTATTCTTGCTTGGAGGCTGTTGTTTCTTTTTCCCCTAAAGAATTACATTATTTCCAGGATAAATTTTTGAGTATTTGCATTTCCTGCAGCCAACAAAACCTCCTCTCCCTTATCAACATTTGACTCCTCTAGTACTGGCTCATGACAGACTGGAGCCACTGCACAGTTAAGGCTATGAAACAAAATTCAGATAAACATGAAAGACATGAAGCCTCCAGCCCCTTTAAGAAGGACAAAACCTTTTGAGAGAGGCTGAATAATGAGAATATTTTGGTTGTTACCAGGTAGGAGGAGCTCTAGGCTGGAACAGTCCCCGGATCAGTGTCAGACACCCAGATGAAGATGGAGCAGAGTGTGGGTTTGTGCTGTTCCTGGAGGGTGGTGAGGGATGTTTGACCTCCACAGCCTTCTGGTGGCCAGTGAGGCTTTGGGGAGCTCTGGGGGCTCTTTGCTCTGAATCCTCTTTGCTGTTGTCCTAAGAGGAACCAAGGTCTGGCTTTCAAACCATTGTGGCATCACCTCAGGAAATGTGTTGAGATGAGAAAAACCACCCTGGACCTCCTCCCTTTGAGCAACAACCCTTCAGCCACAGCATTTCACTCAAGGTCTCTGTTTCCATCTGTTTTCAGAGGTTTTATATTTCCTTACAAACATGAACAATATATCATCATAGAAGTAAAATAATCATCAGCTGGAATGTTAAAATAAAACCCACCAAACCTATGTTAAATGGGAAGTTCGTTCTTTGGAAATTCAGGAAGAGGGTTAATGGGCTGTCATTAATTCTACATCATTACTGCTGTTGGGAGGGACAATTTGAACAACTAAGAACATGGAAAAGATCTGCACGAGGGAATGGTAGGGAAAAAAAGTGAGAGAGGAAAAGAGAAATTGAAGAGTTAAGAATAAAAAAGGAAAAAAAAGTGGTTTGGGGTTTTTTTCACATTTTTGCACCAAAACATTTTCATTACTAGGTTATCTGCATGTCAGGTAAGATATTTTATGCCATATCTATTTATTGAAATTATTACAGCCCATGCCCAGCAATTTTAGGTTTTTTATTATCTTTATTCTCTTGCCATGGACAGAAGAGTTCTCTGAGCACAGCGTCCCCCTTTCTCCCCAAAGACTCCTCCAATGGCTTTCTGCTTTTTACAGACATTTCTACAAATTCAGGTGCCTGTTGCAAAGGGATCTTCACTTCTCTTTTATTCCTCTTTCCTGTTTGAATCCGGCCCCATTCCGTGGGAGTGTGGGAGTTGCCGTTCTCCTCCGGCAGCTGCTGGGGCACGGCTGAGCTCATCCCTTCGAGAGCCTCCCTGGGCTCGCCCTTCGTGCCCTGCAGGGATTTTTCTTAGATCTCTTTGTTTTCTTTCCCAATCAAAGCAACTATTTCACTGAGGCTTCCAGCACAGCCTTTTCAGCAGCTTTCAGGCTGCCCGCAGGCTTCTTGTTTCTCTGGGCTGCTCCTTTGGGTGCTTTTCTTCCCTCATTTTTGCTTTTTTTTGAGGTCAAATACTCACATGTCGAACGTACTTGGTCCCACGATGTGGTTACACATAATTGTGCTGTGGTCACTTTTACAGACCAGCTCCCACAAATAGCTTTGGAATTGGGTCCTTTGCACCTAATCCAGGAAGGCAAATGTTCTTGTGGATGCCAGGACCAGCTGTTCTAACAATCACCACTGTACAGCAAGAAAAATGTACATTTTACAGAGGAAAAATCTAATGTCTGCATCGCCTGGCATCATCCACAATCACCTGTCAGATCTGCTCTGCTGCATCACCTCAGGCAAGGGAAGGACCTGCAGAAGATGTGCCCAGGTCCCCAAATCCTTTAGGGCAGGGCTGTTGCTGGAGCCCTTCCCTGACATGTTGTGAGGTGTTGGCAGACAGATGTGCAGCCAAACATCTGAGCTGAAAAATGTCTCAGCAGGTGAGGAACGGCTGGGTCTGTGTGATGTCGCCTGTGGGCAGCTCACCTGGAGCAGCAGATCTTGGGGCTTCCAACACAAGAAAGACTTGGAGCTGCTGGAGGGAGTCCAGAGGAGGCCATGGAGATGCTCCAAGGGCTGGAGCCATGGTCAGGGACAGCTTCCACCAGATCAGATTCCTCCAAGTCCAGTCCATCCTGGCCTTGGACCCTTCCAGGGATCCAGGGGCAGCCACAGCTTCTCTGGGCACCCAGTGCCAGGGCCTCACCACCCTCACAGGGAACAACTCCTTCCCAAATTCCCATCTATCCCTGCCCTCTGCCAGTGGGAAGCCATTCCCTGTTTTCTGTCCCTCCATCCCTTTTCCCAAATCCTTCTCCAGCTCTCCCTTTAGGCGCTGGAAGAGGCTCTGAGGTCTCCCTGAATCCTTCTCTTCTCCAGGATGTAGCTTTCAGGAGTTTTTTTTTTAGCAAAAGAGACTCCTGGGTGCTGAAATCGAGCAGAGAAAAGTGCAGCCAAACTGGTGGCTGGGAGGCAGCCAGAGCAACTGGGAGCTGGCAGAGAATCTGGGGAAGGTGGCTAGCAATGGGAATATCTTCTGGAAGGCCTTCTGGATTCCTCCTTCTCTACCTGGCAAAGCTCCAGGGTGATGATGGCACAGGATTTATTCGTGGCTTGGAACACAGGAGGAGACTGAGGAGAGACAGCTGAGACTCCTCAGGGTGGGAATGATGGTGGTAGAGGGCAGGGGGGATGAGATGATGAGGTTCACATGTCTTCTGTGGGTGACAAGAAGGGTCACATTGCACCTGCATGGACCCTGGCAGCATCCTCACTGCTGAATTTGCAAAAATGGTTCTTCCCCATCCCTCTCTCAGGTCTGGAAGAGGCTTTAGTGCCCATTAGAGGCTGAGTTGTGCTTTCTATGCTAAAAATTGGGTTTTCTAGGAATGGGCCATGTGGTATTTGCTGCTGTGGAGGACAGAGACAGCCAAGGCGAAGCTTCACTTGGCTCCAGAGCCCTCATTACACCCCTGACTTTATTAAAATGTTTTGCTGGAGCTGGGCCCAGCAGCCCAACATCATTAATTAATGAAACACAAATACGGGCAGGACAGTGGGACAGGAGGAAAAGTGGATTGTCCTTTACAGCCAAAAGACCCCCAAACCCAATCAGACGGAGTTGAGACTGCAAAGATGCCAAGTTCCTGGTAAAAAGCAGTCTGGGGATGCTCCCAAGAGTAGGGAAACCAGGCAAGGACATTTCTGAGCAGTTTGGTGGCTACTGTTACACAGCAGAGCCTGGGCTCTATTGCCAGAGTTGCAAAACAACCTCAATAAAATTAAAAAAAAAACAACAACAATAAATGCATGAAAGTCCTGGAACACAGGTACATCCAACAGCCCAGCTGATGTACAAAGTTTTGGAGCTTCCTGCAGCATATTGCAAAAACCACCAAAACCAGAGGTGATATTTTGCCTTAATTAAACCCCCTTTTGTGGCTTTTCCTATAACAACTTACTGGGAATTTATTTTCTAAAAGGTATCAGCGCTGGAGGCTGCAGGGCTGGAAATTGGGATTAAAAGCAAATGCACACCAGAGGGCTCCTGCAACCTCCGATGCTTGGGATCCCATTTCACAGCGGTTTCTTCTCTGTGGTAAGGCGGGAAAACAGCGGGATTAATTTATGGCTCTGTGCACACCATGTCCCAGCTGCCACCTAGCGCTCATCCCCGCGACACGGGGACATCGCGGGCATCGCACGGGGGACATCGGGGTGGGCGTGCCCCGGTGCACATCAATTTGGGGCACATCGGGGCGGGCTTGTGCCACCGCACAACAATTTGGGGGGTACGGGATGGGCTTGTGGCAGTGCACAGCAGCTCCAGGGGTCTCGGGATGGTGAAGCCCCGGTCGGTCTCTGTGTCCCCAAGCCCCCGGGGGTGGCGCAAGCACCGTGATGTCACACTGCCCGGGGAGGGGACACTGAGGGAGGTGCCCGGTGAGGGCGGGCGGAGCGGGACCAGCCCCGGCGGCTCCTTCTTCCTCCTCCTCCTCCTCCTTCTCCTCCCTTTCCTCCCACCTCCTCCTCCTCCCCGTCCTGCTCCCAGGATGCGCGGGGCCGTCCCCAGGCTCAGCCTGACGCTGCTGGCGGCGGAGAGCGGCGCCCGTGAGTGAGCGCGCAGGATGCGCGCAGGATGCGCGGGGGAGTGCGGGGCTGCGCTCGGCGGAGGGGAGGGGGAAGGCGCCTGGGATGCTGGCAGTGACGCCTTTGCGGCCGTCCCGGGGGTCCTGAATCACCTCCGTGTACCCGGGAGGGGGGGTCATCCCTGCGCCCCGCGCTTGGGTAGATGCGCGGTTCTGCTCCCGGCATCCCCGCGGGCCCGGCCGTCCTCTTGTTTTTTTTTCCATATTTCAAAAATGGATTTTTTTTTCCGCCGCTTATTTATTTGTTTGTTTATTTTGGAGCCCGAGCTTTTTATCAGAGCCTTCCTGGGGGCCGGGCCCCTCGGTGGCGGTGTCTGTGCCTCAGCTGACAAAGCCACCGGGAGCCGGCAGACGGAGATAAGCCCGGGAGAAGGGCTGCGAACCCCCTGGACGGGTTGGGAGATGGAGTTCTGGCGGGAATGGCTTTAAACTGACAGAGAGCAGGTTTACATTAGATATTAGGAGGGAATTCTTCCTTCTGAGGGTGGGGAGACCCTGGCACAGGCTGCCCAGAGAAGCTGTGGCTGCCCCTGGATCCCTGGAAGGGTCCAAGGCCAGGCTGGACAGGGCTTGGAGCAGCCTGGGATAGTGGAAGGTGTCCCTGGCCATGGCAGGGGGTGGAATGAAAAGAGGTTTAAGGTCCCTTCCCACCCAAACCATTCTGCGATTCTCTGGTTATGAATGGCACCGTTCAGTTGCCGGGGGGGTGTGGCTGTGTCATCCCTCAGCATCGCCTCTCTGCCCTTCTCCAGGGCTCTGTGCCATCATCCACTACCTTGTCCGGGGGCAGCTGGGCTGGTTCGGGCTGACCATGGCCTGCGTGGTGCCCGGCTACGCCGCGCAGCTCCTCAGCATCCTCTGGTTCCGGGCAGACGGACACGCACCCGGCTGCTGCCTCCTGGCGCTCCACCTCCTGCAGCTGGGCCTCTGGAAGCGGTGAGAGACACTGCCCGCCATCCACCCACCCCCCACAACCCGGGGGCAGCCCCAGATTTCCTCCAGCCAGGGTGGGCATCCCGTCACGGTGGCTCTCGTAGGTACTGGGATGTCCTGCGGGCGGTGGCCAAGACGGGCGGCAGTGCCGGGGAGCTGCTGGCTCAGCTCGGGGATGTTTGTGTGCTGCGGCTCCTGGAGGCCCTGCTGCAGACCCTGCCTCACCTCCTGCTCCAGACCTATGTCGTGGTGGCCGTGGACCCAGCAGGTTTTATCCCTGGTGAGTTCCCAGGAGGATGGTTCAGGGGTGATTCGTTTGGGTGAGGGATGTGTGTGCCCTCCGGATGGAGGAATGTGCTGCAGAGGAACTGGGAAGCCTCGATGTGAAGCAGCAGGGAAAAGCCTGGCTGAAAGATCTGCTGTGGCTGAATGCAAAGGTGGCTGCTTTGCCCCAAGGTGAACTTTCAGGTGTGCAAAGAGGGAGGTTGCAGTGTGGAGTCACAGCATGTGCAAAGTCACACTTGCTCATTGTCCATCTCTGGTCTGATGGCAGTGACCAGGGTGGAGCTGCCCTGGGGCTGCAGAGCTCTGTCCATGGAGACAGAGGGTATCCACAGGGAGGTACTCAGAGGGTACTCTGGATACTCAGAGGGTATCCACAGGGAGATGCTGAGCATGCAGAGACCAGATTGGGCAGGATTTAGCTGAAATGCTCCAGTTTCATCCCTGGTAACATTCAACTCAGGTTGGACAGTGTCACCATTAAGTCAGGAATGAAGTGACACATAAGCTGTAACTCTCTTCAGCAGGCTAATCCTAAGTTTATTGGAAACCCATTCATTTTTATACACTGTTCTGATACAGGTGGACTTGGTCATTTAATCAACACCCCGTCACCACTGGCTAATTAAGAAGACACTCTTTGGTAAACATCTTATGGGAAAACAACTATTCAAAACACCAGCTGCAAGATTGTTTCAATTCTTTCTCTCAGCCTTCTCAAGTCCCCAGAACAATTCCTGGGAAAGTTTACCTGGCTTTCTCTCTGACCAAACTGTCACAACCACAGGACAGAGCTCTGAGGAACCTGGTCTGGTGGAAGGGGTCCCTGCTCATTGCAAGGGACTGCACTAGATGGGCTTTAAGGTTCCTTCTGTGATTCCTCGATTCTGTGATTCACTTGGCAGGATCAAGGGGTGTCTGGCTTGTAGTGGGGGTGCTATGCTGCCAACACCTCCTTAACACAAAGAACTGGCCCTGTTGTGCATTTGGGTCTCCATCAGAGCCCTGACTGCCCCTGTCCCCATACAGGTGTCAGTGCAGGGCTGTCCCTGCTGTCCCTGGCCTGGGCTTTGGTCTCCTACAGCCACTTCACCTTCCTGCTGAAGCCTGGTCACCTGAGCCCACCAGCTGCTGTCATCCTGTGCCTGCTGCTCTGGAGGACAGGGATGCTGGGGACCCGGGTGCTGGCCCTGGTGCTCTTTGCCAGGCTCTATTCCTTCTGGGTTTTCGCTGTGGCAGGTAATATCTGAGATCCTGTTCCCCACATCCCACCCCAATGTTCTCGGGTTTGTTGTTGCTGGAATGGCTCCCAAGGTATTAAAGAGTCTTTTTTACCAGCCCCGAGACCGAAGAAGAGGTTGAGATTCCTCGGCTCTGGTTTTCAAGGTTGTTTATTTTCTCTTATCTAATACATTCTTTTTCGGACCCGCTGAGGTCTGTCCAGCAGGTCGGGTTGAGGCACACTGACTGCCTTTGGGGCAGTGTTATCTTTTTATACTAAAAACTATGTGTACTTTATTTACAATAATTTTCCAATACCTATCACCTGTATCAGACAGCCTGTCTGACTTTAAACCAACCAAAAGTGGCAGCATCACAGCAGAAGATGGAGGGCAAGAAGAAAGAAGAAGAGGGACAGGGCACGCCCAGATTCCTCCATCTTGCCTCTTGAACCCCCATTCTAAAAACCCTAAAATTCTACTTTTTCACCCCGTGATAAATTCACTAACATTCTACTCAAACTCTTGTGGCCTGTAAATCTTCACACAAAGTTGGTAATTGTTTCCAAGGGCTAAAATCCAAGGCACAGGTGTCTTTGACTCTGTGCCAAGATCTCTGAGCCCCCTGCCAGGGTCTCGAATCCTCCAGGGCACTCAGAGGAATGTCCTGGGTTCTGACACCATGTCAGCCTGCCATGCTCCTGCTGCTGGGACTGTTTGCAGCCTCCCCCAGGGATGGCTTTGCAAATCCATTCCCTTCTCCCTGCAGGGGTGCACTGGCTGCTCATGTCCTTCTGGCTGGGGGCCCAGCAGACGGATATTGTGGCCCAGCCGTGCCGCTGGAGGCTCTTCAACTGCCTGCTGGGAGCTGTGTACATCTTCTGCTACATCAACGTCCGGCCCGGCCCCTCCAGGACCAGGGTGGCCGTATTCTATGCAGTGAGTACCTGGAATTGTTTTGTATTCTGCATGGATGAAGCTGCTGGGGATGAGCAACAGTTTCAGACTCTCCATTCTCATCTCTCACATCACCACTTGCTCAAAATGCAGAGTTTTACTGTGTCCTGACAAAGCCACGTGGTCACCAAGGTGGATGTGCCTTCTGCTCTGGTTTTGATTCCTTAGAGGCAGCCCTACCATGTCAGTGGTAAAAAGTAGGTGAAGACCTTGCAGAAAGTTCAGTTTGACAGCTTCTGTGTTTTAAATTATAAAATTGGTGCAAAATATAACAGGAGAAGTGCTCAAGGCCAGGTTGGGTGCGGCTGAGAGCAACCTGGGGTAGTGGAAGGTGTCCCTGCCCATGGCAGGGGATGCAGTAAGATGAGCTTTAAGGTCCATTCTGTGATTCTAAGAATCTATGAAAATCTAGAAAATGGGTGTTTTCTGTTGCGAGAGGCACATCTAAAGCCATCAGAAGGATATAAGTGATGACTCTCTTCCCTCTGCCTTGCAGATAATGCTGATGGAGAACACACTCCTGCTGCTGTTGGGCACCCAGTTCCTGCAGGTAGAGCTGAGGAACAGCCTGACTGTGACTGGGGCTGTCATGTCAGGGTCTTTAATAGGTAAGAACATTGATTTTAGAGCCTGGATTGCACATTTTGAGAGTAGTTCAAGGAAATGAGCATCCAGTCTCCTGCCCCAGCTCCCTCTCCAGCTCTCCTGGAGCCTCTCTAGGTCCTGAAGGGGCTCTGAGGTCTCCAGGGATCCTTCTGTTCTTCAGGTGAACACCCCCAGCTCTCAGCCTGTCTCCAGAGCAGAGGGGATCCAGCCCTTGGAGCATCTTTGTGCCAAGCAGAGTCATATTTTTCCAGTGGGATGGGGGCAGTGGGAAATTGTGAAACTCCCCCAACACTCAGATTAACTGTGTTAAAGAAATGGGACAGATGGAAAAGGAGCAATTCCTGTGGTCTTGGATGAGTTTATGGTATAAGTAGGAAGCTGACTTAAAACTTGCTGATTTAAAGGCCAAAGGATGGGGATGCTGTGACATGGAAAGTTTCCTTCATCACACATCTCCCTGCTGGGAAACTTTCAATCTGCAAATTAATCCAGATTAAATTTGGGGTTGAGTGTGCACTTCCTTTGCCAAAATCTGCTCAAGTGGGATTCTTGCATCCCCTTAAATGCTGGAAAGATGTGCTGCTCATACACCTGATTCTCAGCAGCATCTTTGCAAAGGTCTTGTTGATCTGGAGGTGCCTGAAGGTCTGGCCTCTTCTCCACAGCTGACCAAAATGCTGCTGGGACTCCTCAGTGACACTTTTATGCTCCTTTCCAGGTGCCACAGCTCTGGTGATTTACTACAGCCTGCTCCATCCCAAGTCCACAGAGATCTGGCAGGGATTCCTGGAGACCATGTGCAGTGCTGCAGCAGCTGGGGATGAGGAGGTGTCTGGAGAGAGCTCCCAAGCTGGGCAGAGTTCAGGGACTTTGGGAGACGAGGAGTCCTTGCCAGTGGAAGGGACCAAGACAGAGCCCAAAAACGAGACCAGCTCATCGCTGCTGCAGTCCAAAGGGTGTTTGGAGGACAGCTGGACAGACCATCACCACTGGCTGCTGGTGAAGCTGGCCTTGAAGACGGGAGATCTGTCTGTGATCAATGCAGCTTTCGGAGACGGTGGCGTGGGAGAGGCTTTTCCTGGAGGATGGATGATGGGGAAACCCCCTGGTGCTGAGCCTGGAGCAAACCTTTCCCTCCCCATGAGGGACATCCATCCCTCTGGACTGGCAGTGGGGAATGGAGGGGGCATCAAAACCAGCACTGGTACTCTGGGAATGGCACAGGAGGATGGAGCAGGGCAGGAGCCTGATTTTCCCCCATCCACATCCCACCCCAGTGGCTTCTCCCCAGATTCAACCGAGAGCTCCTCTGTGTATTTCAGTGCAAGTGCAGGAGGCATCGCCTCGCCTGGGACAGGGGCAGCCACAGCCACAAGCATGGCCCTGGTGCAAAGGGACAGCAAAGCTCAGCCTCCCCCAGGCTGCCTGGGAGAAGGAGGAGGAGGAAGAGGCAGGGATTTATCCCTTGGGATGGCCAGCATCAGCCCAATCGTGGGTGCTTGTGCCCACAAGTGTCTGCAGAGAAGCTCTTCCTTCGGCAACACGGGCAGCTGTGGGGTGGCAGGTCTCCCCAAAGAGGGCTCAGAGCCCACAGGGACAGAGGGTGCCCTTGTGGGGTGCCATCACCTTTGGGACACCCACCCCTGTGGCCCGCAGGGGACTGTGGTGAGGAGCAAGCTGAGGTCACCGTGCTTCACCTCTACCCCCAAGGCCGGCCCTAAATGCTCCCAGCGAGGACTGGGGGAGCTGGGAGAGGGGACAGACCTGTCTGGGTGACCAGAGTGACCCTGTAAATGGCTGCACTGTCACCTTGGGCCAGCCTTGGCGTGACTGTCTCATCAATAGGGCATGGCAGGTGGTGGTGGGACAAAGACTGTCCCCACAGTGCCCCTGCCACATGGGGCAGATATGCTCCTCCATCACTGGGACATCACCTTCCCTCCCAGTACATCTTCTAGTGGCAGTCTTGAAGAACTTCAAAAGCCTTAAAAAGCCCTAAAAGTCCAGGGCTGGTTATTTATTGAGCTTATTTATGTCACAGACCTGCCAGGCAGCTGGAGCCTTCTGCCTTTGGCATATTTGTGACAATGACTTGAGGTGTGTCCTTAAACCAGTGCCTGCACAAGCTGCTGGCCTGTCCCAGTGTGGAGATCTGGTTGCTGTCTCCAGGGGCTTCAGTGCTGGCCAAAGCAGTTTTCTCAGGACAAATAAGTGCCTAAATCAGAAAAAAATGATGGGTTTTACTCTCGGATGTCCTTCCTTCTGGGCAGAGTAAGGCCTCAAGTAAGGCTCAGCACTGCTTGATTGTTTTTCCCCACCAGGTTTGTCTTGAGGCCTTTGCCAGCTCCATTTTTGGGGGTCACATAGGATTGCAGATTTTCTTCCTGCTGCAGACCAGAACCTCAGAACCTGGAATTACAACCAAAAGCCATGTCCTGCTGCTTGCCCACTGTCTTGCCTCCTCAAGTGGTCTTTTCTCTCCAGCCTCCTCCTTGTCCCCTTCCAGCTGCAGATCACAGGACCCCAAAATTATTTGGGTTGGAAGGGACCTTAAAGCTCATCCAGTTGCAACCCCTGCCACAGGCAGGGACACCTTCTACTAGACCAGGTTACCAGGTTATAATCCACACCTGCCTGGATGCTTCCACCTAAACTTAACCTCAGGCCAAATCTTAAACCAGCTCTACCCTCACCATAAAACCTGCAGTGCAGGCAGGGTTTATTTGTGTCAGGAACTGAAACCATCAATAACATGGTCTCAGAAATAGCCAGTGCTTCCCACCAGGCTGGCTGGGCATGGACTTGTGCCCAGGGCACAGGTTTGTGCCCAGGATATGGCTTAACATGTTAATTGAGGTGTGATCACCTAGATTCACCACCAAGCTCCTGCGTGCCATCTGGAGCACATCTGGCTGTGCTCTCCAGCTGTTGTCCCGCTGTGGGCAGGACTCTGCTGCTGCCACAGGGCAGGAAAGGCAGCAGGGAGGGCACAGGCATGTGATGAATTATTTAAAAAAGCTCCCATGATGCATTCACTGCTCAGGGCTGACCCAGCCAGATGTTCCCTTGGGGCACAGAAAACCCAGCTGATGCTGAGTATGAAGTGAAGCCACATTCCAAGGGGATGGAGGCTCCCTGTCTCCATCTGGACCCCAGCCCCCTGTGCTGTGCTCTGCAGGCAGGAGCAGTTCCAGTGGCTTTTCCAGAGCCCTTCTCATTGTGTGGATCACAGAGAAGGCAGCAGTGCTGCCAGGCCCTTGCAGGAATTTTTATCTTGCTTGGTTTTCTACTTTTGATAATATATAATTATGCTTGAAAACACCCCAAACCAGCCTTTGCTGTGTCTGTGTCTCATGGTGGGGTGAAAATAAGTGTGGAGGGGTCTCTCTTCCCAGTCTTAGCTCTTGCAGCCTCAGGATGAGTTATCTGTTGGGATTTCCAGTGGGAGGGTGGAGAAGGAACCTGGGCAACAGGATCTGGGGGAAAGGCATGAAAATGTGTCAGGGAAGGTTAAGACTGGGTGTTAGGAAAAGATTCAGAAAAAATTTCATTCATGAAACACTCCCACAGGCCAGTCAGAAAGGACACAGACAATTTTGAGAAAATAAAAGAATACTTTTGTGCACAGGAGTGAAGCGTAAACATGGAGTTTGATTTCTCAGAGCACATCCACAGTGCAGGGGTGCACCATGAGCTGATACCTCTGACCTCAGATGAGGTGGTTGTGGAAATCCTGGATAGATCAAGGAATGGCAAAAGAGAAGGGGGGAATCTGGGGACAGAGGGTGCACGAGGCCTGGGGTAGGGATGAGGGTGTTTGTGTGAGGGCTGTGTTCCCACAGCTTTGCTCCCTGATGATGAGAGTTGATCATTGGTGAGCCATGCTCCCCTTCACCTTCTCCTTGGGAGCAATGTGAAGTCAGGTGGGATAATATGGATTGTCTGTCCTTAAAGGCTTCCAGCCTCTGAGATTCCTGTTGCACCCAGGGTCCAACTGCCTGCTGGTACAGTCCCAGACTGAGCCACAGGTCTCTGCCTGTAGAAATAACCTGTATTTAATCAGAGAATCCCAGAATGGGTTGGGTTGGAAGGGACCTTAAAGATCATCTCATTCTAATCCCCTGCCATGGGCAGGGACACCTTCCACCATTCCAGGTTGCTCCAAGTCCCATCCAACCTGGCCTGGGACACCTCCAGTGATGGGACAGCCACAGCTTCTCTGGGCACCCTGTGCCAGGGCCACCCCACCCTCACAGGGAAGGATCTCTACCCTATATCCCATCTAAACCTATTCTTTAGTGAATTCTAAAGCCCTGTTTGAAGTAGGAGGACTCCAGCAGCAAATCACAGCTTCAGACACCCTTCCCATCTTCTGTGGCCCAATGATCTGGGGCACCTCCAGATTTTTCCCAATGCTGCCAGACTGGGAAAATCACACTGGGGAGGAGTTTCTCCCCAAAACTTCTTGTCCCTTTGCCACCAGAGGGAGATGCTACTCAATCTCCAGATACACCTCCAGTGCCTGTGTTATGGAATCATTAAGGTTGGAAAAGCTCTGAGCTCATCCAGTCCAACCATTCCCCAGCGCTGCCAAGGCCACCACTAATCCATGTCCCCATGTGCCACATCCACACAACTTTTGAATCCCTCCAGGGATGATGACTGGAGAGAAGAGGGAGTTGCAGGACTGATGCTGCTGTGGCATTACCCTGGGAGCCAGTGGGAATGAAATGGGGAGCTCTGGGATACTGGAGGTGGAGTTCCTGGAGGAATGAGACCTTGGTGTGGTCATCTCCTTTTACCTCCCAGGCATCACTGGGCCATTGGGAACGTTTGAAAAGCACTGTCAGGGTCTTGCCCTTTTCAGGAGAAGTCATTGACCTGTAAATATCCCATGGTGCCTTCATGTCCAAAGGTGTGTGTATGAGGGGAGATGCTCCAGATCACACTGGATGCACAATGGGACCCTGGGGGTTTGGTAGAAGTGGCTCCAGCTGTCACCACCATGGTGCTGAGTCCTGATTTTGGTGCTGTATCCTTGGAGCTGTGCCCAGGTGGGTGACCTGGTCACTCCACACTCTGCTCTGTCCTCAGATCAACCCTTGGGGTGCACAAATCCCACAAATCCCATGTCACTGCTCTGTGTGGAGCAACATGGAGGCCTGGGCTAGTCCAAACCCAGGAAGGAAAACTGCAGCTGGCAGAGGGGCAATGGACCAACTGCTCCTGGCCACCTGATGATGTTATCTTCCAAATGTCCCAAATGCTTGAGGAGACCCAGGCAGATCCTCTGCTCTTTCTGCAGCATCTCCCATGAAGCTGGTTTTGGATGAGGAATGATCCTGAGCTAGACCAGGATCTGCCCAGCTTTTGGGGGTGCTCATCACCACTGTTTGGGCTTCGGTCACCCACAGAAGGGCTGGAGCAAGGGGATATCTCCATCCCACTGCACTTGGACAGATTGTCCAGTGCTTTTGCCTGCTCTGGAATAGAAAATCTCTGCTCATTTGCCTCCTGCGAATCTTTTCCATTTTGTTTCTTAAGGAAACCCTCTCCATCACTTTAGAGAGGTGGAGGATCATGCCCCAGCCCAGGAGAGCTCAATGCCTCAGGTGAGAGGAGCTCTCAAGAGCAACATGGGAGCAGGAACCAAGCATGAATTTTGACAATACAGGGAGTGACCCAAGGGCTCCACAGCAGAACTGGCTGTGCCACTCTGGTGATCTGGAAAAAGGAGCAAACAGGCAGGAACAGAGGCTACGTCCCTAAGACATTAAACAATACCCAGGCGAGTGCCTGGGCTTGGGAATGTGGCTGTCCTGACTGCTGGCACTGTCCCCTTGGCTTGTCACTCTTGTCCCTCTTTCAAGGTGAAATAAAATAAAGCAGGATGGAGTTGTACCAACAGGGCTTTAGTGTGGGGCAGCAGTCTTGCCCCAGCCCTGCTGGGATCTCACCTTCCAGCAGCCCATTTTCTGAGCACTGTCCATGGGTGCCTGGTTTTGTGAAAAACATTCCCTCCAGCTCCAAAATGATGTAACACCCCCCACTCCCCACCCCCCTAATCAAAAGAGATTTCCCCAGAAAAACCATCTTTTCACTTCCAACAACATTGAAAAACAGTACTTGGACCTTACAGAAAATAGAATTATTTGCCCTGGGGCTGTTGTTATTTGTCTGTTTTTTTTTTTCCAAGTTGAAACTTTGGTTATTTTTTCCCTCTTTAATTAAATTTGGTTTGCTGCAAATCCCTTTCTGGTGCCTTCAGTGTTCCTGTAAAAGGCAGGGCCCAGACTGCAGCTCTGTGCCCATGGCTCCAAGGCTAAACAATACCACAGAGGGGGAGAGCAGAGGGTAAGCCCAGCTAATCAGGACTTGCCTAACAGGACTGAGTGCTTAATGAGAACCCAGGGACTGTGCTTCCCCAGCTGGATTTGGCTGGAGGAAAATGCTTTGTGCTCTCAACACCAGGTTTGAGACAGCTCAGTTCTCTCAGATGTGCTGGAACAGTGTTTTCTCCCTCCTGTGAATCCACCCTCACTGGACACAAGAGAGATCTGTGAGGGATCTGTGGGGATCCAGGGATGCTGGAGGAGCTGAACAAGACCCTGGAAGTAACAGGACCCATGTTTTGCTTGAAGGGAGATCTTTCAAATCAAAACACTGTTTATACCTTGATTTTCCTAAGCAAAGCCACCAAAGGGCCCTGTCTGCTCCCCTCATGTCCTTGAAGCTCCCTGAGGAGCTTTGGGGGGATTTTAGGGATTGAGTTCAATAAATAACACCAAATGTTCCACTGTTTTGCCCTGGAGACCTGCTCAGTTTGCCTCTGTCCCCACTGCTACACCCCCAGATCGAGCTGGGGTGTGGTTTTGGGAAGGGGGTGGGATAGGGAAGGCACCTCAGACCTTTCCCCGGTTAATGAGGGAGATTTGGGGTTCAGCACGGGAACTTTGGGATGCAGAGCAAGGTGTCAGGGCATTGCAGGGTGTGCACAGGGGGCTGGGTGCTGGGTGCATGGGAGCCCAGATGTGCATGGTAGGTGGGTACAGATGTGAGAGGTCGCCTGCACATGAACAGTCAGCGGGTGCAGATGCAGGTGGGCATCCCCACATTCACAATAGGTGGGTTCAAGCGTGGGTGGCTGTCCAGATGTGCACAGCACCAGGGCACAGATGTGAGGTGGGTGCCAAAACCAGTGTGTGCCTCCCCCCGCTGTGGAGTGCTAGGGTGTGCGTGGGGCAAGCAGAAGCCGTGACCAGAGCTGGGTTCTCTGTCTGGTGCTGGGCTGGGTGCTGGGTCCCGGTTCGGTGCTAGGTCCAGGGCTGTGCTGAGCTGGAGCAGGGCTGGATCCAGCTCCGGGGCTTGGTCCAGGGAAGGGTCCGTGTCCATAGCCGGTGCCAGGTCTCGGCTCTCGGTCTGGGTCCACATCCGAGCTTTCCATCGCGTGCTGGGTGCAGGGTCCGTGTCCAGGGCTGGGCTGAGGTCCGGTGCCGGTAGTGGGGCTGGGTCTAGGTCCGTGTCCGTGCCCAGGTGCGGTCCGGCTAAGGGGCGGGCTCGGGTGCTGGGTCTCGGTTTGGGTGCGGGTCCGTGGCTGGGCGCGGATACGGCTCCGTGGCCGAGTCCCGGTGCGGGCGCTGCCGGTCCCAGTCCCAATGCGGGTCGGGGCGGTGCCGGTTCCCAGGGCCGGCCTCGGTGCTGGTCGGTGCCGATGCCGGCCCCGGTGCTGGTCGGAGCGGTGCCGGTGTCGGTGCTGTTCCCGGTGCGGGCCAGGGCGGTGCCGATCCCGGTGCTGGTCGGAGCGGTGCCGGGTCCGCTCCCGGTGCGGGCCGGGGCGGTGTCGGTGCTGTTTCCCGTGCGGGCCGGGGCGGTGCCGGTCCCGGTG
>JAYDZK010000169.1:109831263-109847043 GCA_034509185.1 Euphonia xanthogaster | reverse complement strand
TGGCACAGGGTGCCCAGAGAAGCTGTGGCTGCCCCTGGATCCCTGGCAGTGTCCAAGGCCAGGCTGGACAGGGCTTGAAGCAACCTGAGATAATTGGAGGTGTCCCTGCCCATGGCAGGGGATGGAATGGGATGGTCTTTAAGGTTTTCTAACCCAAATCATTCCACAATTCTATGAATATTGTTGAGTTTAGGGGTCCCAAGACTCCTGTGGATTTAGAGCAAGGTCTGAAGAGTACCAAATTCCCAGAGAGTGTCTCCAGGGGACACCAGGTACCACGTGAAGCGGGTGCGGGGAGGTGCAGAGGCCCGTTCTGAGGCCACCCCTCAGGGGGCACCCGCCAGGCCAGCCCACCTTGATCCGGGGGGGCTCCCGTGGGAAGGGGGTACAGTGGGCGGGCGCGCTCACCGTGGGGTCCTTGATGGCGCAGCCGGGGAGGAAAGGCAGCCCCGGCCCGGGCCCGATCGGGAGCCCTGTCCCTGTCCCCGGCCGTATCCCCGGCCCCAGCCCCGGCTCCGGCCCCGAGCTCATGGCGGCGGCGGCAGCGGCGCTCCAGGCCCGGCCTGGCCGACGCGTCTCCACGGCAACCCCCGCGCGCTCAGTGCGCATGCGCGGGGCCCTTCGCGCCTCTCTCGTCCTCTCTCTGCGCCTGCGCACTGAGCGCCGCGGGGCGCGCGGTCGCCGTGGCAACGGGGAGGGCTCTGAGGGGCCGAACCGCCCCCCCCCACCCCTGTGAGGGGAGCCCGGCCCCGCAGCGTGGAAAGCAAGACGTGGAACGTGTTAATCCTGTTTTATTTGGAATTTTCTCCTCACAGCCCCTCAGAGCCCCCTCATGTCTCCCTCGTGGCCCCTCATAACCCCTTCACATGAAAACATCTTGGCCTCCCAAACGGGTGGTGGCATCTGGACTGCTTCTTTTGGGGGAGTTTTCCCTGTCCTGTGCAGTGCCCAGGGTGAGGAGCAGCTCTGAAGGGACAAATCAATACCTGGAGTGATTGAAATATTTTAACAGAAGTGATTGTGCTGGTTTATGATGTATATTTACTTGTATAAAAATGTATATAGTTGTGAAATAGTGTATTTTTCATATGTAGCACTGATATAATTCCTCTCTTTCAAACATGATTTTTATCTCTGGAGGAAGGGGAAAAAAGAAGCATCAAGGATACCATCAAGGAAAAGGTGGCTGTGCAAAAGTCATTCCCAAATGCAAGAGAGAAAAAAGAGCTAAATCCATCACCATGGAAAACAGAAGTTACTTGTTGCCTAAAGATGTTGTGGATTCCCCAAAAGACATGGATTACCTCATCCCTGAAAGCATTCAGAGCCAGGCTGGACAGGATTTGGGAGCAACCTGGTCTAGTGGAAGGTGTCCCTGACCATGGCAAGAGGGTTGGAACAAGATGATCCTGAATGTCCCTTCCAACCCAAACCTTCTAGGATTCCATGAAAAAGAAGGCTTTTGTGCACCTTTGCTTTGTTCTCTTTATCACCACTACACCAGGCAAGCCAGGCTGTTATTCAAGGGCAGGCGGCAGATCCGAGGGTTTTGTAAGCAGAAGTTAAGCAGGGGGAATTGCAGCCAGACCGTCTGTCTGAGCACGGTGTGGGAGAGAGAAAGAAGCCAGACGGTGGGAGATAAAGAATGAGGCTGATGAGCTTAGAAAGGAAAATAAAGAACTGAAGGCCAAGCAGGGCTAGAAGAGCTCAATCTGGAAGACAGCAAAGCTGCTGGTGTGATGGCTGACTTAGACCCATGAGCAGGACCCTGATCAAGCCCTTGCTCTGATTTTTCAAGCTGCAACATCCAGACAGCATTTAACAGGGAATGGCACCCCTCTCAGAGAAGGGAACTCACTTCCATGTGCCAAGGATCATCCACAAGGACAGTAATTGCAAATTTGTGACAAGGCCGTGTGGCAGAGTGCCTGGTGCGCAGCCTGTAAAGAGGACAGGCTAGGTATGTTCAGCCTGGAGAAAAGGCTCTGGAAGTCCTTTCCAGTGCCTAAAGGGGCTCTGAGAGAGCCAAAAAGGGATTATTTACAAGGGTATGCAGTGACAGAAAAAGTAGCAGTGGTTTTAAACTGCCAGAGGGCAGGGTTAGATGGGATATTGGGAAGGAATTCATCCCTGTGAGGGTGCGGAGGCCCTGGCACAGGTTGCCCAGAGAAGCTGTGGCTGCACCGTCCCTGCAAGTGTCCAAGGCCAGGCTGAGCAACCTGGTTTAATGGAAGGTGTCCCTGCTCATGGCAGGGGTTTGGAATGAGATGGTCTTTAATGTCCCTTCCAACCCAAACCATTCTGGGATTGCACAGGCAGAAGTAGAAGAAAAGCCATAGCCGAAAGTGGTGTTTAGGAATAGTGACTGTAAAGCAGGAGAAATGAGGAATTAAAGTGAAGATCTAGATTAAGCTTCATCCTTGACAACTTCTGTACAGACAAGTCTGACTTCCAAGGTTAAGATGAGCCTTTTTAGCTTCTGACATCCCTGCTATCTACTCATGAAAGGCAAAAGGAATTCTTTACCGGGCTCTGCTTTCGTGGCAGTGGAGGACACAGATGGAGACATCTCGCCCTCTGGTGGGTGAAGACAGAACTTGCTGAAGCCTTGGTCTGCGTGGTATATTAAGAAATAATAATTAAAATTACTGGTTATTGGAATGAAAAATAAAATATATTCTAGCAGTTTTAAGTTCTGAAATTCAGAAAAAATTGCTGAATTATGTATGTGATCACAGACAACCCTCCCAGATAAGGTTGATGAGTTGAGGATCTGGAGCGATATGACAGAAAGGGATCAGAAAATCAACAAACACCATGATGGAGAAATCTCTAAAACTGGGATCCCTAAATCTGGGAAGTCAGTGTGCTGGGGTGTCTCTCTGGAGTGTGTGTAGAGAACACCAGCAGTGTGGGGACTGGGCATGATGAGGCAGAGATCTGGGTGCATCTGCAGGGCCATGATCTTGTTGGGATCAGGAAAGTGAGGTGGGACAGCTCCCACGACCTGAATGTTGCAATGGAGGAATACAGACAAGCCAAAAAGGTGAGGAGAGGGAGCTGCCCTGTAGTGAGAGGACAGCTGGAGTGCTTGGAATTCTGAGTGGATGATGAGCCACCAGAGGGCTTACAGGGGAAGGGTTCAAGGGATAACCAGTGTGAGTGATGTTGTACTGGGCCAGTTGCCTCTCTGCAGGTCCTGCTCCTCATGGGGGACTTCAGCCACCCTGATACCTGCTGGAAGGACAAGTAAAAAGAGATGGAGCATCTCTCCTAAAAGGAAATGCCAAGAGAATTGGGATTGTTCATCCTTGAGAAGAGAAGCCTTCAGGGTAACCTAATTGCCATCTTCCAATACCTGAAAGGGAGCCTACAGGAAAGATGGAGAGGGACTATTTACAAAAACATCTAGTGACAGGACAAAGGGGAATGGCTTCAAAGTGAAGCCAGAGAGTAGATTTAGATTGGGTATTAGGAAGAAATTATTTAGTATGGGGTTGGTGAGGCCTTGGCACTGGTTGTCCAGAGAAGCTGTGGATGCCCTATCCATGGAAACATTCAAGGTCCAGTTGCATGGAGCCCTGAGAAGTGTGGTCTAGTGGAAGGTGTCCCTGGCCATGGCAGGGGGTTGGAACAAGATGATCTTAAAGGTCCCTTCCAACTCAAACCATCCTATGATTCTGTGATTCACAGCCCAGGAGGTTTCTGGAATGCAGTGCTGGTAACTCCCTCCTCCAAGTGATGGAGGAGCCAACAAGGAGAGGTGCTTTGCTGGACATCAAACTCACCAGCCATGGTTTGCTGGAAATGTGGGGGCCAAAAGGAGAGCTGGCTAGTGGAGTTCAGGATCCTGAAGGGAGAGAAGAAGGGTAAACATCAAACACTAGACTTCAGACCTTGGCCTCTTCAAAGGCCTCCATCCACCTGGTAGAGTGCCTTGGCATAAGGAGGCCTGGGAGGAGTCCTCTCCAAGCTCAAGAACAGTCCATTCCATTGAGAAGGAAGCTGGGCAAAAATGCCAGCAGGACCTCATGGATAAACAGGGAGCTCCTGGAAAAACTCAAACACAGAAGCAGCAGAGAAAAGGTGAATGCAAGGACATGGATAGAAGGGAACACAGAGATTATGTGAGTGTGTGGGGATGAGGAAAGGCAAAGTCCAATTGGAATCTGTTCAGGAACGTCAGAGACAACCAGAAGGGTTTCTATAAGGTGACAAAAGGGAGAGTAGGGAAAATGTTGTGGGCCCATTACTCAGTAAGATGGAGCTAGCTACAGAGAACATGGAAAAGCCTTCACCTCAGTCTTTACCAAAGAGATCAGCCTTCAGGAACCCCTGGTCCCTGAGAGCCAGGGGGAAGGGCTGGAGCAGGGAACATGTACCTTGGTGGAAGAGGATCAGGTTAGGCAATATTTAAAGGATTTTATAGGTGTGTATAAATCCCTGAAGGGAGGGTGCAAAGTGGACAGGGCGAGGCTCTGTACCAGGTCCCAAGGCCAGGACCAGAGGCCACAGGCACACACTGGAACACAAGAGGTTCCTCTGAACGTCAGGAAATACCTTTTTACTGTGAGGGTGGCTGAGCACTGGCACAGGTTGTCCAGAGACGTGATGGAGTCACCATCCTTGGAGATATTCAAAATCCATCTGGACATGGACCTGGGCAACCAGCTCTGAGTGGCCCTGCTTGAGCTGAGGGTTAGACCAAGTGGCCCCCAGAGATCTTTTCCAAACTCAACCCTTCTGTGATTGTGGATGATGAACTAAAATTTCTCTAATCAGTGTCAGGGCAGTTGTTCTGCACTTCCCTTGTGTAAAGGTAATGAAATCCAAAAGATATCATGAAACCTTGGAAGAGCTTTGAAATGCACAGATAAAACCACATCTTATTGTTCATTATTGTAATTATTATCTCTCTAATATATCCTCTCTGTAACTATTATCCCTATTTTTTTCTAATGACTCATAACCTTCTGTAGTTGTGCAGTTGTGCATTTGGGAATTTCACACCACACCAATAGTTTTGCTTTCACAGATTTTTTTTTTCCATTAAAGTTTTTAAATAAAGATCAGTACAGTACAAAGCTTAAAATATTGTCAATGTTTTCAACAATACAAAGTCAGCAGGTGGGAGTTGGGAAGGGGATGGTTAATAAGGAACACTCATATCCTTCCCTGTTTCCCAAAGGAAAAAAATATAAACTCTTTTGTACTTCTGTTTAGTAACGAACAGTGCTTAAAAATAATCTTGTCAGTAAAAGAAGTAAATTGCAAGGCACATGAGGAACCTGTCCTTGCCTTGTTACACAAATTAGGCATAAATACAAATTGAAGGCACCTGTCTCCATTCTCCCCTCCTGCTCTGTACACGGAGCAAATCCTGTCAGTGGGAATTGGCTGTTAAGAGCAACCATGGACCATGGAGCAGATAGCAAAGAGGCTGCCCTTGATCCTCAGGTTCCTTCAGAATTAATCCCCAAAAGAAATAGCACAAGGCACATTGGGATGAATTCTCAGGAGCTGTCCTGGTTTGCAAGATCTGAAGGAACACTACCCCAGGACCAGAGATCCCTGAGGGAGAGGACTGTGACCTCAGGGATCCCTGAGGGATCTCAGGTGTGCTCAACCGTTGGTGGTCAGCTCTTCACCAAGCCTGGTCACTGGTATGTTCTTCCCAGGCATGCCTTCGTAGGAACACCAGGATGGAGGAGACCTGCTCTGAGCAGTGAGCCCAAGGAGAAGCTCCTGGGGAGCTCAGACAAGCTGAGCATTTATCACAGTGGCACTCTGGCTTTTTCCAGATCCAGCCCTGGTGTCCTATGGATCACTGGCAAAGCTTCCACAGCCACTTCCCAGCTGAGACTGCAGCATGTGGAGCCTGCCCAGGAAGGTAGCCAGGTGCATAAGGCACAAGGATGAAGGAAAGAAAGAAGCTGGTTGGAGGAAGAGGAGGATGGAGACAGGGATGAAGGAAGCTCCAGTGTTGGTGAGCCCCTTGAGACACAAGGGCACATCCTCACAGCAGCACAGATCTCAGCTGACTCCACCCATCATCGTAACCAGGAGGTCGGCTCCAGGTGGGAGTGCAGGGCCACGCGGAGATGGGCATGGCTTCACCTGAGGGGAAACGTGGGAGTGTGCAAAACCACCTCCACTGTCACACCACTGCTCCACTGTCCACTTCTGCTCAGCCAGGGAGGGGAAAATATGATCAGAAGTACCTTGGAAGAGCCATGTGGGCTCCTCTCCCTGTCCCTGAACGAGATCGAATTACCATACTCACTCTCCTTCAACAAGGGCAGGGCATGTCATCCGTTTTCAAACCCTCAGAGAAGGGGACACCTGGGTGATCCCTTCCTTTGGTCCTAGTATAACTCCAGATAGCAGCAGAGCAGGTTTGCTATTACCAGCCATGCCCAACCCTTCTCCATTTCATCCCACAAATGAGCTCTGGACCAGCCCGATTTACCTCTGTTTCTGCACAGGAACCCACTGATACCATCCAGCCAGTTCCACACCCAGAGCCTTGTTCTGCCTTACCCACCACACAACCAAGGCAAATTAGGCTGTGAGGAAAAGCTGCTCGCACTGGAAGCCCTTCCTCAGACTGGGAGGAGACCCACAAACAAAGCCAGAGGCCATGGAGGGAGCAGTCCATCAGTGCAGCTGAGTGAGCTGAGCAGCCAGCTGCCATGCAAGGAGGAACTGCTGCTGGCCTCCACTCCAGCCCTTCCCTGCCAGCAGCTGCATTGTCCAAGTGAGTTGGCTCAGAATTAAAACCAGCCGAAAATTACTGACATTTTTTCAGAAGGGTTGGTTTCCCAAAGGTCCCTCTCCCGGCACTGGCTCACTCTGTGGTGAGATGAACTTCTGTGCATGGGAAGAGGTTTAATGAGGTGCAAGTAGGACCACCCCTGCTTGGCATCTCCCCTGAGGCAGATTTTCTTTTAGGTCAGCATGGCTGTACCATCTGTACCATCAAAACACCCTTTGAAATCAAGTAATTAACTTCTAAGCTGAGGCCAAGACTGATGAGAAAGGGTGGAGCTGATGACCTCCTGAAGGCTTTCCTATGACTTCTCCTATACTCCCATACCCCTATACCAAACTTACTTCCCTCTCCCTTTGTATTTAATTTTCTATAGGGCCATGAGTCCCAAATTTACCTGCTAAACACAGGACCAGCAAAGTGCCAATCTACAGGTCTGTTTTCCACCACCTGTTAACAAATCTGTTGTCCAGCCCACCTTGCTCCTCCAGCAGGACAGCACTGTTTCCTTCAGGTTAATCTTAACCCAGCTAGGAGGCTCTGCAGATATAAAATCCCTTCTGGAGGGAAGGGCAAAGCCCTTCTGGGTAACAAATCCCATGCACACACATGGAACATGAACACGCACACACACCTCAAGAGCTGAAACACAGATGAAGTGCAGAAATCAGTGCTTGTCCTCACCAACCATATCCCCAACCCTACACTCTGCCTGCTCAGAACCAGCAATCACAATTCCTTTGCCTGCCCTTGGGCTCAATGAGACAAATCCGTGGCTGGGATAGATCCCATGGATTCCTTGGTTTTAGCAAGGATTTAATCCTTCTTGGTGGCTCCATGTTCAATATTCCCCCAAGGCAAGCACAGAATAGATTCTTCTAGTGGGAGACAGTAATCCAGCCTTTGTTACCTTGGACAGGAGTGACCCATGGACATTAAGTGACCCTGACCACTATCTTTGCTACTCCACATAGGAATCACCAAGTCCCAAGGACAAATCCATCCCGAGGTTGTGCAGGACTCTAATGTCATCACTCTCCTTTACTTTTGCTGTTTCACCTTCATCTAATACTGATAAAAACATGCCAGAGTCACAGCCCCACTACTCATCATAGAACAGCAACCCTGCCGCTTCAAGGTCAGCTTTCCCACAATGCTCACCAAGGACACAAACCACCATTAAGAGGGGAATAAAAACTCCACCTTCCCACAGAAGTGCTGTTGGAAGAGCAGAGCCTTTCCAGTATCAAACAGATCGCATCCAAGTTAGTCCACATTTCATGGACATTACTAGAGGTTCATCAGACTCCCTAGACAGATGATACAGACCCAGTTTGTCCCAGAGGACCCCAGGTCAAGCCAGGATCTCCAAAGACGTTTTCCTAAAGCCACCTAAGCAACCTAACATTGGCACCCTTGACAAGGGGAGCTCAGAGAGAACCTGGCTGGAACAGGAAAAGGATTCTAGCAGCCACGGAGCCACATGTGCCCTCACACCTGAACCCTTGAAACACAGACTTCCCGAAACCTTCCTACTGCCTTTGATAGGAACAGTTCTCACACAGATATGGCCAAACCCAGAGAGGTCATCACATCCAGCTGTGCTCCTCATGGTGTTGTGAGCCCTGGCACACCCTTCTGCAGTCCCACAGCCTCCAGGCTACCCTCCCTGACCTTCAGCAAGGTCTTACCCACAGCTCTACCAGAATGAACAAGGAACCTCTGCCTATTTCAGCATCCTTGGTTCAGTGACTTGTTCTGGCTTAAAACACTCCATGTCCCCCCACTGGATGGCAAAAGGCAATCCCTGCTGTGAAAATGCATCCAGCATGAAGTGTCCAGCCCTCCATCTGAATCCAGGGTCCTGGTTAGTCACAGCGTGTTAGGCAAGTAAGACAGTCATGTCTCTAGTATGTTATGCCTTTTTTCTTGATTTTCTCTGGTGATGTCATGCCTGTCACGTCTGCAACTCTCAGGAGTCCTTTTTAGCCAGGCTGGCCTTGATCCTGCATCGCAGGATGTAAGCTGTGATGGCACTACAGGCCACCAAGCCAAAAAAAGAGATGCAGGAGAGATAAACAGTGAAAGGCCCGTGTCTCTTCAGGAAAATCTCCTGCCTGTTCTTGTAATCCAAAAGAATGGCCTCCAGCTGTGACAGGGTGCAGATGGCCAGGAAGGCATGGAAGATCTGGTGGGCGTGGCCAACAATATCACAGGAGCCAGGGAAGTATTTCTCAGGGACAGGGCAGGAAAAGAAATAAGCACTGATAAGGAAAAACAGTATCTGGTATGTGTGGTACCAAGCAGCATCCTCCTCACAGCCCCCCAAGTGACACACAACCACCCGGTGAGCCACGGGACTGATATCCAGGATGAAAGCCAGCCCTGCTGGGATCACCTGGCACATCTTCCTCATGATGGGGTAAGGCCGTCGGTACCGGTATTTGGCATAGCAGCAGCCGGCACAGGACAACCAGCCGCAGAAAGCTGCTGCTGGCAGGAAGAAAAGCCAGAACTTGTCGTACCAGGCTTGGTCAGAGCTGTAGTAGAAATGAGCCAGGGCACTGCCATACTGGTAGATGCTGACTCCAACATAGTCAACGAAGTAGAAAGTGTAGTGGTACAGCTCCGACTTGGACTGCAGCAGGTGGGCCAAGAGGCTGCAGGTCAGGTAGGTGACAGAGGAGAGGACAAAGATGAGCAACGGCAAGGACCACGCATCCACAGGCAACTGCTCGGCCTCCACAAACGTCTTGAACCTCAGCAGCACGGCCAGCGCCGCCAGGAGATGAGTCCACACGTTGACCACCTCGTTGTGCTTCTGGAAGAGGCTGAGGAAGTAGTAGCGCCAGTCCTGGCCGGTGGGGCGGTAGCCGCTGTGGATGTAGGGCTCGCGGAAGAGCTGCGGCACCTCGCACTCCTTCACCGTGCAGGGCATCTTGGGGAGGCCGTCCTCCAGCAGCCGGGGCAGCCGGCTGAGGTGCTGCCCGCTGAGGGACAGCGTGCTGAGCCGCTCCAGGATGGCTGTCATCCTTCAGCCCAGCACCAGGGAACGTCTCTTCCTGCCCTGAGGGGATGGGAGAAAGAGGAAATGTTAATGGTGGTGCACCGGGGAGAGGAGCATGCTGCCATTCCCAGTGGGATTAACCATGGCACCATGGAGATGCTGGCCCTTAGAGCACCTACCAGTGCCTGAAGAGGCTCCAGGAGAACAGGAAGGGACTTGGGACACGGGCCTGGAAGGACAGGACAAGGGGCAATGCCTGCTCACTGCCAGAGGGCAGGGATAGATGGGATATTGGGAAGGAATTCTTCCCTGTGAGGGTGGTGAGGCCCTGGCACAGGGTGCCCAGAGAAGCTGTGGCTGCTCCTGAATCCCTGGAAGTGTCCAAGGCCAGGTTGGACCAGGCTTGGAGCAACCTGGGATAGTGGAAGGTGTCCCTGCCCATGGTAGGGTGTTGGGTCAAGATGGTCTTTCAGGTCCCTTCTAACCCACACCATTCCATAATTCTATGAATATTGTCAAATTTAGGGGTATCAGATCTCCTGGGGAGTTAGAGAAGGGTCTGAGGGAGTACCAGATTCCCAGGGATATCTGTTCCCTGACCTAAATTCAGCATAGAGGGGGATGGCAGAGCCCTGTCCCAGCAGGTCAGCCTGCATCAGATGGGCACAGCAATGTCACAAGCCTGCCCTTCCTCCCCACTTCCTCAGGCACTCAGCTTGGAGCGTGTTCAGGAGCCACGAGCTGCCAACACGGGGCTGCAGGAAGCAGTTAGCTGGCAAGAAGCATCTGATGATTTATGAAGGTGATTTTTCACCCCTTATCCCAGAACAAAATGCTCAAGGACAAAACTGGGATGTAAATTACTCATCTAAGGGATAAACAGCCTGTCTGCAGATGAGTTAAGAGGATCCCAACCAAATCATGGAGGTTGCAAAGAAACTCAACCTCCCCCGTCACACAACTTTCCCATGGATTACTACTGTAGTGAGTATGGCAGAGGGAGAAGCGGAGGAATCCACAGTCCCAAACCTGCAGCCCTCATTCCTCCAGTAGGTAACAAGCATCCGGGATGAGAAGGACTGAAGAAATGAGAGGCTTCACATCCAAGCTGGCTGCAGTTTGGGTACAGCATCAGAGCTTTGGGAGCATCCATGGAGCCAATGCTGAGCGACTGCCAGAGAAGTCCCTGAATGCTCAGAGCAGCCAAACACAGTGCTGGGCACTCCTCTGCCTGCTCTGCTCCTTGGTAACCTCCAGACTTGCTAAGCTCTGGCTGGCAAGATTCAGAATCAGGGCACAGCAGGGTCCTAATGTGTGGAGAACAACTCCTGGCATTAATTCCTAATACCCCCTGTTTCCCAATAACCTAGATACCTCTCTTCCCTGCTGGTGTTTGTGTCATACAAAATAGAGGATAATTCATCACAAATGCCCATGTTAAACTGAAATTGGTGCTGATGGGGCCCCACCAGACTGTGCAGGGCTGTGGTTACTCCTGTGAAACCAACACACACAGGTTTGCAGGAGCAGAATCTGTCTCCTAAGCTTATAGGCACACAAGTGGAAGTGCAGGGGACAGAGGTAGCAAAAAAAAAAAAAAAAAGGAAACACAAATAAGTATTTTGCCTGAGTGTGGAAAACAGCCAATTTTTGGTGAGACACCAACAGTTTATAAGGGTACCTGGTCTAGTGAAGGTGTCCCTGCCCATGGCAGGGGCCTGGAACTAGAGGAGCTTTAAGATCCCTTCCAACCCAAACCAGTCTGTGATTCCACGATGGGAGATCCCTGCTAGGCTGTGATACACAGGACATGACAGTGTTAAACACAATGAGAGAGTTTCTGAAAGCAAGGAGGTGGGACCTGGCAGTCCAGGGTGAGACAGCACAAAGTCAGAGCAGACTCTCAAGGAGGCAGCAAGTCTCACTTCCTGCAGAAACCCAAAGCATCTGATAAGAAACAAAATATTTTCATGCTGCTTCTGTATTCTAGCAGAGGGGAGTTGTCATAATTAGGTTTCATTTTACAGAAAATTCTTTCTGCTCTACACTGCCTTGGCTTTCTCCCTTAGCATCTCTCAAGGCTGGCGGGTTTTTTCTCTGTTTGCCACAGGGGATTTTGTCTGCTGTGTTTGATGGAGCTGCCTTAGCCACAGAAGGCAAAATGGTCCCTGGAAATGCTGTTTCAGTTTCACAGATGTATAATGCTGAAGGGAGCACACCTGCTGGGCAGTTAATGTTGTGCACGCTCATAAAGACTTTGTTTCTCTCCTAAGGGTCTGCAGGGTCCTGATCTATGATGGGACATGCAGTTCATTCAGCAGGTTGTGTATCCCCATGGAGTTACATGCCAAAATCTAGGCAGGCAAGGCAAATTTTGACTTTGGGGCAGTCCTACGAGGGCAAGGTGTGAACAGGAGGCAATATTCACTCTGCCTTGTTCCAGTGCACAGCCAGTCTATTCTGGAGTTCATTCATAAATCATGGAATTGTGGAGTGCTTCAGGATGGAAGGGATGTTAAAGATCATCTCATTTCAACCTCCTGCCATGGGCAGGGATACCTTCCACTATCCCAGGTTGCTCCAAGCCCCATCCAACCTTGGACACTTCCGGGGATGGAGCAACCACAACTTCTCTGGGTAACCTGTGCCAGGGCCTCACCACCCTCACAGGGAAGAATTTTTTCCTGCCCATGGCAGAAGAGTTAGAATAAAATGATCCTTCCAACACAGATCATTCTGGGATTCTATGATTCAATGATCATGATGGTGAGGCAGAAGAAGAAAGGACATGCTGAAGTTCCTTACATCTTGGAGAACACCGAGTAATGACAGAGTGAACCCCAGCAGAACAGGAACTGAAAACATCCAAGAGGGCACAGCTGCAAGCATAGGGCAAGAGAGACCTGCAGAGAGCAGAGGTGGTGCTGCTCTCCTGTGGAGAAACCTGCTGAAAACTGCACATAAAACAGTAAAGGCAACACATGGGAGGGTGGCAATTGAGCCTGGGAATAGGAATGTATGGGAATGCAGTCCATGGCCTGCCTGCTTTGCATGCTGACAAGGGTGTGAGAGAGACAGGCAGCTTCTGTCCCAGGCACAGCCTGGCTCCGGCTTGCACTGCTCATACTCATGCCAAGATTTTGCCAAGGTCTCTCATCCCCGGAGCTCAGTGCATGCAGCGAGCATCGCCTCAGAGAGCCTGGGCACTGCACATCTCCCTGACAGAACAGATTATTCCAGGCAGGCTTTCAGAGCTGGAAAATGCCAGTTTTAAACAGGCTGTGAAGGGCAGAGATTTTCAAAATAATAGTCCGAAATCACAAGAAACACATCTGATACTGGGCTGAACAATGCTAAATCAGGAAACTGGTACCCTGCTTATTTCAAACCTTGTGATATGAGTGAGTGAGAACAAGCTGGCAGCTTCCAGCGATCATGTGATGGGACAAAGTGACGAGCAATTAACGTTAGAAAAGAGAGAGAAAGAGAAAAAAAAGACAACAAAAAACACCAACCCAGAAACCCAAGGTCAGCACTGGCTGTTTCACTTTCACAGAGCCCCTATTCTTTTCCCTTCACGGGGGCGTAGGAGCAGCTGAAAGCCACATTCATCGGCGGGGTGTCTCGTTGAGATTCCCGTCCTCACTCCCATCTCCGGGGGATTCAGTTATTTTGGCTGCTCCCAATTAACAGCAACCAAGTATCGTTTGTTCAGGGAGGGAGCTGCAAGGCGAGAAGGAGGGCGTGGATGATGGCCAGGCTGGATCATGACATCCACAATAAAAACTCCCGGCACAGGAGGAGAACGATCCTGTTCCAATTTTTCTCTCCCTTTTGAAGAGGGTAATTGGAAACCCGAGCTTTTTCCCAGCTCTTTTGCTTTTTGGTCACAGTCTGATGGAAGGGTTTGAATGAGAAAATTTCCTACAGAGTACGGTCAATTTTCCCACCAGTCTGGCCCCCGAGTTCACTGTCTGGGATTGAGGCTGGACTAATGTGATAGATTTGCTTGCAGGCTGGTATTCAGACATCAGAGGTTTACACAGGCTTCCAAAAAGGCAGCAATTCCTGGTAAACAAAGCAGGGAGGACCAGGGGTACTCAGCTTTGGGGAAGTCTTTAATAAATGCATGGCATTTAAAACAGGAGAAAAAAAAAAAGAAGTACTGGTTGTGGAGAGCATGAAAATAGCAGTGGCCAACAGACTGGTTTGGAGAGCTGCAGGTGATTAATGCCCAAATTCCTCTCTTCTGGCAGTTGAGCAAAAGTCCCAGGGGGGACTCCAGGTCATTTTGAAGCTTTGAGTTTTATTGTGACCCATTCCTACATGGGGTTAACTTTGGTGTCACAGCTCTTAGTGCAGCAGGATGGCAGGGAGCAGTTCAGCTCTGGGAGAGGCTGCACCAGGGCTGCACCCAGCTCAGATGCACTGGATAGGCCCCATCCTAAACCCTGTTGTCTGAAGGCTGGTCCTTCCTGAGCACAAACATCTCCTCCTGCAATTAAACCATTCTGAAGGGCTGGAGAAAACTTTGAAAGACCATCCTGGGAGCACAGTGCCAGCTCCTCCATCCTATTCTTGCCCCGTGTTTTGGAAAGGCCCCTCCAGAGCTGAGAAAGTAAGAGACCATGGACTGGCTCAAGAAGCAGCTCCTGTGCAGTCTTGGTATTACCTGCTTCCTTCTCCTGCCACAGATTTAGGTGCCAATATTGCTCCAGACTGCAGCAGGAACACTCACAGCTCAGATCCCTTCTGTGGGGAGTTACTGGGATTTACATGGGATTTACAACCAGCACAGGTTGCCCAGAGAAGCTGTGGCTGCCCCTGGATCTCTGGAAGTGTCCAAGGCCAGGCTGGATGGGGCTTGGAGCAACCTGGGGTAGTAGAAGGTGTTTCTGCCCATGGCAGGCGGGTGGAACTGGGTAAGCCCTTATGTCCCTCCCAACCCAAACCACTCTGTGATTCCATGATTTGATGGTCTGTGCCAGGGACCAGCCCTGCCAGGGCAGGCAGCAGGGTGTGAAGAACTTATCTACTCTCCAGCATCAGAGAGTGGAAAAGAAGTGGAAATCCCCACAACCAGAGAGGGGCCAGGTGCTTGGGGCTTCTCTAAACTGGTCTTACACTTCCCCATCTAGGAAATGGGGATATCAGTCCTCATCTACCTGAAGGAAACAAGATCTTGTGCTCCTAATGCACTGGGCAGTGCAAGGACTACTTAACAGTGAATTGCACAGAAGATTTTATTTCCCTCAAGGCACTTAGGCACCCTGTTAGATCTACATCAGCCCAATTCCTGTTACTTCTCCAACAGGGACCTACACAGGTTGGGATGCTCTGGAAAATAAAAGAAAGGTGATGGCATGTGATTTACTGAAGGGCATAACTTAAAACAACCTGTTCTCTTCAGAAAAAAGGTCAAAATAACCTCGTGGTAAATTTCAAATAAAAGAAGATGGCTCAAATTCTCCCTTTCTCCATACGCACACACACACACACACACACACACAGTGCAGCTCAAGCAGGGTTTGTCCGAGCTTGTATCCCTCAGGAAATGAACGCCCTGTGATGCTGGGAGACGAGCCATGAAAGCCAGTGGGAGGTGGCAGGATCCCCCACGGAAGCCACGGCAGTGTCAGCTCCCCTGCAATTCCTGGCCTGGCAGCAAGCTGGGCCAGCAGCCAGCTCAGCCCTGCTGGGCAGCAAGTGCCTCTTGACATGGGCTCAGCGTTGCCTGAGCTTTGGGATGGGGCCAGGGGATGGAGCCAGCACAGGCAACGCTGTGCTTGGAGGGCACACAGCAAAAACAAAGCTGCTGGCAAATGCATCCCAAAAAGGGGGGCACCCCTGAGGCCCTGAGGTGTTTGGGGGAGCAAAGCAGGGGAGTGGAACCCCAAAGTTAGGAAACCAAAGGTTGAATGCAGCTGGTGGCTTTGTTGTGAGAATCCAAGCATCACGTGCGGGGGGGGGGGGGGGGTGGTTATTTTCCCAACATTAGGTTCTC
>JAYDZK010000169.1:109804174-109820985 GCA_034509185.1 Euphonia xanthogaster | reverse complement strand
TAGAAATAGAAATAGAAATAGAAATAGAAATAGAAATAGAAATAGAAATAGAAATAGAAATAGAAATAGAAATAGAAGTGCTAGGGGCACACCAAAGGTTTTCTTTGTTCATTCTTTGTGCTTTCTCCGCTCATGAACAAGAAATGTCCAACAAATCAGAGGGAAGGGGTGGATTTGAGGAGCAGCTGGAAGGAAATGGGTCCTGCTGAGTGTGCAGAAGCAGGGAAGCTGTTCCAGCTGCAGGGAACATCTCTGGAGCTAGCAGGGCAACCTGGAAGATTAAAGGGAAAAAAAGAAGAAAAATGGAAAGGAAAGAGAAAATAAATGGAATGGAAAAGGAAAAGGAAAAGGAAAAGGAAAAGGAAAAGGAAAAGGAAAAGGAAAAGGGAAAGAAGAAAAAAGTAAGAAAACAGCAATAAAGCATAAGATCCTTTATTTATGCCAACCTGCCAAACTGCATACTGCATCAAATTATTCCAGAAGAGGGCTAAAAGGCCTAAAAATGCAACTCTGAACTTTCACTTTGACACAGAGCAATGTGAAAAAAATCTCTCAGGAGCAGGACAAATATCCAGGACTTGGGCTGTGTGCATCCCAAGCCACAGAGTTCCAGGCATTTCCAGGGAGGGATCTGATCCAGGTGCACAAGCAGAAAATGGGAAACGGGGCAAAGGCTGTTTCCTGCTCCTCTTCTGAAGCACCAATTGCAGCTACTCCCTCTGGAGAGATCAGGCAGTGGGAATTCTGTGCCTCAGGGTTTGCACAGCCCAGCAGACCCCGGGGTGAATATTTATTCCCAGGATTACCCTGGAAAAACTGCTGTGAGCTACAATATCCAGGGCACACAGCCAACTTTGTGTGCATGGTATGCTGTGCTGATCAAAGTAGTTTTGTCATGCTTTTTTATTCTTTTTCTATTTTTAAACAGAGTTTAGATAAATATTTTTAAGGGATACTGTGATGGTTTCTTTAAGGGGGAGCAGCAGGTTTCCTTGTAGGCAGCAGCACCTTTTGATTCCTGCCTCCAACAGGAATTTCCTCCTCCTTTTAGGAGGCTTAAAGGAGGATTGTAAAAAAAGAGGGAAAGGGAGTTTTTTCACAAGCAGATAGTGATAGGACAAGGGAGAATGTTTTTTAACTTGCCAGAGGGTGGGGTTAGGTGGAATACTGCGGGAAAAGTCCTTCCCTGTGAGGGTGGGGAGGCCCTTGAACAGAATTCCTAGAGAAGTTGTGGCTGCCCCTGGATCCCTGGAAGTGTCCAAGGCCAGGTTGGGGCTTGGAGCAACCTGGGATAGTGGGACGTGTCCCTGCCCATGGCAGGGGGTGGAATGGGATGGGCTTTAAGGTCCCTTCCTACCCAAACCTTTATTCTGGGATTCTAAGACACATCCAAAATCGCCTTTTCCATCCCAAATACTACAGGACCTGTCGATTTTGTGCGGTCACCCCCATAGTGCTGAAATCACACCGGGGCCACGTTAAAGGAAAAAGCAACGCCCACCCAGCCTGTACGGGGTGAAAACATCCGGAAACGGGGCTCCCCAAAAAACAATATAAAAAACAAATACCTAAATTAGTTTTTCATTAGTTTTTCATTAGATTTTGTTGGGTTCTTCTTGGTTTGGAATTCTGTCTGGGTTGTTTTTTGTTGTTTTCGTGTTTGATGTTTAAAACACTATTTTTTCCCCTAAAACGGCATTTTCAGCCCCGCAGTGACTCCCAAGAGCCGGAAGCGGGATCAAATCCGATCCCCAGTACCCCTGCCATGGCCGCGCCCCCTGCACCGCCCCCGCGCTTTGATAGGCTGAATATCCTGTCCATCACTATTTCGCAGTCCCATTGGTTGGCGGTGGGAGGGACCGACCAATGAGCAGCGCCAAAGGGCGGGCCGGGGGCGGGTTTCCTGTGCGGTGGCGGGAAAGGAGACGCGTTTGGCGCGAAACGGGAGCGCGGCGGGGGCGGATCGCGGGGCCTGCTCTGATCGCGGGGCTAGCCGGCTTCCCTCGGTTCTCACCGCCTTCCCCGGCAGCGGCAGCAGCGGCGGCAGCGGCGGCGGGATCCGTCCCAGGGCGGCCGGCAGAATGGCGGCGCCGGCGGGCGGGCTGGAGGACGCGGAGCTGCGGGAGGCGCAGCGCGATTACCTCGATTTCCTGGACGATGAGGTGAGACGAGCTGGGAGGCGCGGGTGCTGCGTCCCCTGCGTGCCCCCCGGCGTTGGGGGACACCTGATCTGTGTCCCCATGTCCCCTCCCCGCTGTATCCTCGGGGACTGTGGAGCATCTCATCCCTGTGCGCCCCCGTCCCATGTCTACTCCCGAAGTCCGGGAACACCTGGTCCCTGTGTCCGTCCGTCCCCTCTAATTCATGCCCCCGGGAGTTGGGAGCTACCTGATCCTCCCTGCCATGTACCCCAGGGTGTTTGGAGCCCCTGGTCCCTCTGTCACCCCATTCCTACCGGGGTTTAGGGAGCACCTGGTCCCTGTGCCCCCCCATTCCTCCCGGGGTTTAAGGAACCCTAGTCCCTGTGCCCCCCCCATTCCTACCAGGGTTAAGGGAGCACCTGGTCCCTGTGTTGCCCCTTCCTGCTTAGCTGGTGGGATAAAGGGCATCCAGCTCTGCAGGTATGGGCCCCTGGGGGGGTTTTTCACACAGGCTGGCATGCAAAGTGAGTTGCTTTTTGGGTGTCTTTCCTCCCACTCCCACTTGCAGGAAGACCAAGGGATTTACCAGAGCAAGGTCCGGGACATGATCAGTGAGAACCAGTATCGGCTCATCGTCAACATCAACGACCTGCGGCGCAAGAACGAGAAGAGAGCCAGCAGGTGGGTGTGGGGCACCTGAGGACAGCTGGGACACTGGGCTTGAGAAGACTTTCAGAGGTCCAGCCCCGGTTCTGCAGGTCATTTGTCATAAGAAAGCACCAAACCTTCTCCTCTGGTGCAAGCCAGGGCCTCCCCACCCTCCCAAGGAACAATTCCTTCCCAATATCCCATCTAACCCTTCCCTCTGGAGGCATGAAGCCATTCCCCCTTGTCCTCTCCTTCCATGCCCTTGTCCCAAGTCCCTGTCCAGCTGTCTTGGAGTCCCTTTAGGCACTGGAAGGGATTCTGAGGTCTTCTCTTCACCAGGCTGAGCAACCCCACTTCTCTCAGCCTTTTTGAGGATGCTCAGGGATATTTTGGACCAGCCTTGCCAGTCTGGCTAGGGTCATGTGAGGCTTTCTAGATACGCTTGGAATTGTTCTCCTCCTGGCTGTTGATGCCAGTGCACCTCACACACAGCTATGATGGACTTCAGTTGTTTTTCACCTCCTGCTCCTGATAAACTTGTGGACCAAGCAGGGGTGTGGGAAAAAACATTGATGAGGAAGGGGTTGACCCATCTGCTTTGTCACCTCCCTGTGCTGCAGGCTCCTGAGCAATGCCTTCGAGGAGCTGATTGCCTTCCAGCGTGCCCTGAAGGATTTCGTCGCCTCTGTCGATGCCACCTACGCCAAGCAGTACGAGGACTTCTACATCGGGCTGGAGGGCAGCTTTGGCTCCAAGCACGTGTCCCCACGGACACTGACAGCCTGTTTCCTCAGCTGCATTGTCTGCGTGGAGGGCATCGTGACCAAGTGTGAGGCTGGGGGACACCCAGGGGCTGCGGGTGTGGAGAGGGCAGGGGTTTGGTATGAAAGAGCTGGAGCCCTGCAGGAGCTGTGGTGTGGAGAGGGACTTGGGACAAGGATCTGGAGGGACAGGACAAGGGGCAATGGTTTTACATTGACAGAGGGTAGGATTAGATGGGACACTGGGGAGGAATTCTTGGCTGTGAGGATAGGGAGGCCCTGGCACAGGTTGCCCAGAGAAGTTGTGGCTGTCCCTGAATCCCTGGAAGTGTTCAAGGCCAGGTTGGATGGGGCTTGACGCAACCTGGGATAGTGGAAGGTGTCCCTGCCCATGGCACAGGGTGGGACTGGATGATCTTTAATGTTCCTTCCAATTTAAACCATCCTATGATTCTGTATCCTGGCAACCTGGGCCAGGGAGCTTGGCTGAAGGTCTTGAATGTTGGGATGGTCTTTAAAATCAGCCAGTCCTGCCCATGTTTGACAGTGAGTTGTGGCCCAAATAATTTAATGTTGAAGACCCCTTTGGGGGCTGTCTGCTGACAGAGGGGTGGGACATCCCAGCCCGTAACTCCTCTCTTTTCCAACCCCAGGCTCTCTGGTACGTCCCAAAGTCATCCGGAGTGTCCATTATTGCCCAGCTACCAAGAAAACAATTGAGCGTCGATACACAGACATGACCTCCCTGGATGCTTTCCCATCCAGCTCCATCTACCCTACAAAGGTGAGGTGAAGCAGCAGCAGGTTCCTCTAGGGAGAATGTGCCAGCTTCAGTATGGAGCTGCTGAGCCCCAGCCTCCAGTCCTGCTAAACAACCTTTTCCAGCAGCCCTATGCAGGGTGGGTGATGCTCTCCTGAAAAACTGGGCTCATTTTTTCATTTGGGTTCCTGCTTTAGGATGAAGAGAACAACCCACTGGAGACAGAGTTTGGCCTCTCTGTCTACAAGGACCACCAGACCATCACCATTCAGGAGATGCCTGAGAAGGCCCCAGCAGGGCAGCTGCCACGCTCGGTGGACGTGGTTCTGGATGATGACCTGGTGGACAGGGTGAAGCCTGGGGACCGCATCCAGGTGGTGGGCACGTACCGCTGCCTGCCAGGGAAGAAAGGGGGCTACACTTCAGGCACTTTCAGGTGGGTCTTCCTGGGGCTTCAGCCCTCTCACCCTGTTTGGCTGAGTCTCTGGAAGGTGAGATCTGGCAGGTGGCCATCAGAGAGTTGGGTCAAACAGTGGCTTAAATCATTTGGAAGTGGTTTGCACCTTGATCCTATTTACAAGAGATGCTGAGTTGGTAAGGACCTACAAGGGTCATTGAGTCCAATTCCTGGCCCTGCATAGAACACCCCAGCAGTGCCACCCTGTGCAGCCCTGAGAGCATTGTCCAAACTCTTCTGAGCTCTGGCAGCCTTGGGGCCGTGCCCATTCCTTGGGAAGCCTGGTCATTGCCTGGCCACCCTCTGGTGGAAGAACCTTTCCCTGATATTCTAAACAGACTTCCCTGATCCAGCTCCAGCCATTCCCTTGGGTCCTGTTACTAGTCACCAGAGCACCCAATTGGTGCCACTTCTCCACTTCCCCTCATGAGGAAGCTGTAGACTGTGGTGAGGTCTCCCCTCACAATATGCAGCTGTGACTTCCAGCTGTGCCCAGAAGGGTTTGGATGCTTTTGAAAGATACTCTACTGATGGTCCAGCACAGTCAGATCAAGGGTGCTACAGCTGTCAAAGCTTCCCACCCCCTTCTAGGGCTTCCTAGAGCAAGTGATGGCCTTGTGGAAGCTTCTGTTTTGTCTCTGTGGGGTTTGCAGAGCTGACCACAGCTGTGTCCCTTCTCCAGGACCATTCTCATTGCCTGCCACGTGAAGCAGATGAGCAAAGACCTCCGACCTCTCTACTCTGCTTCAGACGTGGCCAAGATCAAGAAATTCAGCAAGAGCCGCTCCAAGGTATCTGTTTTGTCTCTGGCATGAAGTTTCAGCTTGGCATGTGGCTAAGGAGGTTCTTGTTGGGTTGCAAGTAGCTCTTCAAGCCTCTTAGCAGGTTGTTGGATTACCTAACTAATTTTCTTTGAATTTTCTGCTTAGACTGTGATCAGACCTTGTTGTTTTTCTTGCTGCTTCTGTACTGTTTGCAGAGCATCCTTCCTGCTGGCAGCTCTGCTGTGTCATGACCCTACCAGCAGATTTCCAGGGAATTTGCTCTGCAGGAGAAACACCTTTTTTCTCACCCCAGACTGAGGTAATGGGGTTCTGCCCCAGCCTCTCATGCTCAGAGCTTTCCTTTGTAGCACAGAGTAGCAAGCCTTGCTCTCACTGCTTCCAGTGCTTGTTTGGGCAACAGTGATGGTTCTGGACTTGAGATAAATCCCACTGTGAAAGGAAACTCTGGCCAACAGTCTTCTCCTTTCCAAATAACTTTCATCCATGTGGCTCTGTGATAGGAATAAGCTGAAAATTGGGTTGAAATGCTGTTTTGAATTATTGCTTGTTCTTCCTTGCTCTAGCCCATGTGACGGGCCATACTTTGCCTCTTCTGCCTAGGATATCTTTGACCAGCTGGCCAGATCCCTGGCTCCCAGCATCCATGGGCACGAGTATATCAAGAAGGCCATTCTCTGCATGCTCCTGGGAGGGGTGGAGAAGATCCTGGACAACGGGAGCCGCATCCGAGGAGACATCAACATCTTGCTGATAGGTCTGGGAGGGCTGGACAGAGGCACCCTTGGTTGGTGTTGTGGGGGGTGGGGGAAGGTTCTGGATTTAGTTTTATGGAGTAGCTGAAGTTAGAAGGACATCTGGAGGTTCCCAGTCCAGGGATGCGTGCAGGGTTGAGCCAGTGTCACTGATGGGTCAGGGTGCTTTGGGACATGTCCAGTTGGTTTTGAACATGTCCAGGGATGGTGATGTGTCCAGATGTGGAGTCATCAGCACAAGAAAACTGTGGACCTGTTAGAAGGAGTGCAGAGAAAACCTTGGAGAGGAGTGCAAGGAGTGGACCTCCCCTGCTCTGGAGCCAGGCTGGGAGAGCTGTGGCTGTTCAGCCTGGAGAAATCTCCTGGGATACCTTGGAGCCCCTTCCAGTGCCTAAAGGGGAAGGGAGAGAGGAGGAGAGGAGGGACTTGCAACAAAGGCCTGGAAGGACAGGACAAGGGGGAATGGCCTCCCACTGCCAGATGGGATATTGGGAAGGAATTGTTCCCCATCAGGGTGGTGAGGCCCTGGCACAGGGTACCCAGAGAAGCTGTGGCTGCCCCTGGATCCCTGGAAGTGTTCCAGGCCAGGTTGGCTGAGCCTTGGAGCAACCTGTGATAGAGGAAGGTGTCCCTGCCCACAGCAGAGGGTGGAACGAGGTGACCTTTAATGTCCTTTCCAACCCAAACAAATTCCATGGTTCTAGGGGATTCCATGACCTCTGTGAGCCATTATCCCATTGTTTACCCATGGTCAAGGAGATTTTTTTTTTGTTTGTTTCTGCTGTCCCATTGGAATTTCCTGTATTCTGAACTGTCCTGTCCCATTGGAGTTTCCTATATTCTGAACTGTCCCCATCTTCTTGTCCTATCCCCATCACCTCAAGTCTCTTATCTCCATCTTCCCTATTTCCTCCCATGGAAGAAGTGGGAAGATCATCTGCTTACATTATTTTATAAAGTCTGAATAAAACCCTTCTATCCCCTTTCCCTACCACCTGCCCCTGCTCTGAACACCCCCAAAACAGACACAGGGTGATGGTGCTTTTGTTATCCCGGGGATGAGTTATTCCTAAACATGCCATTCTCCATCCCAGGAGACCCTTCTGTGGCCAAGTCCCAGCTGCTGAGGTACGTGCTGAGCACAGCACCCCGGGCCATCCCCACCACCGGCCGGGGCTCCTCCGGCGTCGGCCTCACCGCTGCCGTCACCACGGACCAGGAGACAGGTGAGGAGCCCTGGGGTGATGGCTGTTACCTCCTGGCAGGGACTCTGTGACATCCAAGGCTGTTCATCTTGATGATCTGGGAGGCTTTTTCCAGCCTTAGTGATTTTATGGTGTTGGTTCTGCAGTGACACTTGCAGGACCTGCTCCACCAGAAGCTTTAATGATCATTCGGGATCATGGCATCCTGTGTTTTGGGATATTTTTTCCACCTCTCTTAGGTGTTGGTTTTCTTTACTCTTCTTCCACTTGGTGCCACATCTGAGGGCTAGTGTGGAAACCCAGGGCACCGGAAGTATTTCTCTGTCTGCTCTGGGGTGCCCTGACACCCAGGGGAACACTGACTTTGACCCTCATTTATGGAGAAAGTTTCCTAGATTCCAAGATAGACTAGAATCCACAAAAGTCTGAAATAGATTATAGAGATATCACTTGGTGAGAAGTTTTGGGATTTTTAGTATGTGTGGATGAAAGCAAGATGGAGGCCACAGGGTGTTGTTCTGAGTTTCTTCTTCATGCTTCTTCTTCCTTCTCCATGGGTTTGGGTGGCATTTTGTAATTGGGCAGAAAAGTCTGCATTATGGGCTCTTTGGGATCAGTTATTGGGTTAAAAGGGAAAATAATCCAGATGTCAGTTTTTAATTGGATAGTTAAGTCTTAAAAGACCTTGTAACAAGAGATTGTTGGCCATTTTGTGCCTTCTAAAGAAAAGCTGCAGAACTCAGTAATGAGACTGTTTTACTGATAAGAAATAATAAACACCTGAGTCCGAACATGAATTACTGCCTCAAATGCCTTCAATCCAGACCCAGAGAAACCGACTGAAACCCCCACAGGCTAGCAGCAGCCTTCCTCATGGGAACACATTTCTAACCCTGACCCTTCCCTTAAGCATTCTCTGCTGTAGAGTTGAGTCACAGAGCAACCCAGAAGGATTCTGCAGCTCCTTGAGGTTCACCCTCATCCCAGGGGTGATGGGTATGGCAGGGCAGGAGATGTCTAGGTCCAGTGTGAGGTGGCTGACCCTGTTTTTCCCCCATCCCATCCCAGGGGAGCGGCGCCTGGAAGCGGGAGCCATGGTGTTGGCCGACCGGGGCGTGGTGTGCATCGACGAGTTTGACAAGATGTCCGACATCGACCGCACGGCCATCCACGAGGTGATGGAGCAGGGACGGGTCACCATCGCCAAGGCCGGCATCCAGGCCCGCCTCAACTCCCGCTGCAGCGTCCTGGCTGCTGCCAACCCCGTCTATGGCCGGGTGAGTGCTGCTGTTACCCTTCCCTGGAGAAGGGAGGAGGCAGCTGGTGAATTCCAAAAGATCCCCCATGTTATAATAGCCTCCTTGAGCCAGGCCTAATAAGCTCTTGGAGGACACACTCAAGATAGCGCAGCTACCCCTGGAGACATAAAAATCAGCAGGATGGCTTCTGTTGCACTGTTGGAACCAAAAAGGTTTAATAGAAAGCAAAATAACAAACAGAGAAAAACCAAGCCAGGTACAGGAGGTCTTTGCTGCTGGTAAAAACACCTTGCAAAAGCTATTAGTTTCTTTGTTCAATCCTTTTTCTAGTAAATTGCCCAGGCAGGACATTTTGGTTTCTGTCCAATTACCTATCCTTAAGTTTGAGGTGGAGTCCCCCAAGTCCTATGAGGTTTTACTTGGGGGACTATGAGTCCCCCAAGTCCTTTTTCACCTAATCAAGGAGAGAAACTTCTGGCCTTCTTTCGTTTTTGAGGGGACAAAGGACAGTTTTGTCACTCCACCAACAGGGAGCACATTCCTATACCCCCAAACAAGTAACTTGGATGCGTGGCACAGCAAAGACCTTGTTGGTTTGGTGACTGTTGTGGTCATGGCTTTGCTGGAGGCGAGAAGAGGTCCTGGGGTTTCTCACCATGTCTTGGGTGTTTGGGCAGCCTAGTGGACCCTCGTGCTGGTGATGAGCCTCAGTCTTTGTGTCTGATCAGGGATTACAAAAAATACTTGTTTTCCTTGGAAATAAGAGCCTTGCAGGATGGGGAGAAGAGGTTGTACTGCTGCAGCAGGCTGGGTTTGGTGTGGTGTCTGTCCGTCCATCCATCCATCCATCCATCCATCCATCCATCCATCCATCCATCCATCCATCCATCCTTTTAGGCCTGGCCCAAGGAGGTCCTCCCAACCTCCCTGGCAGCCAGGACTGGCCAGTGAGGCTCTCCTGTAACCCCTCACACTGTCCTTCCCCAGTATGACCAGTACAAGACCCCCATGGAGAACATTGGCCTGCAGGACTCCTTGCTCTCCCGTTTTGACCTTCTCTTCATCGTGCTGGACCAGATGGACCCTGAGCAGGACAAGGAGATCTCAGACCACGTCCTGCGGATGCACCGCTACCGCAACCCCAACGAGCAGGATGGGGATGGTGAGTCCCATCCCTCCTCAGCCAAGGGATGAGCCCCTTGGTGGCAGCTCTTGCTTCAGAGGGTAAAATCCTATTCTCTGTACATTCCCCTTTCCAGCCATGCCCCTGGGCAGTGCTGTGGAGATGCTGGCTACGGATGACCCTGACTTCATGCAGGAGGAGGAGCAGGAGCTGCAGGTCTATGAGAAACACGACGACCTCCTGCACGGGCCCAACCGCCGCAAGTGAGTCCTTCATCCCCTGGAGCTCCCTGAGGGTGTCCAGCACTGTGGGTTCATGGGTTTGGCCTGAGTATCCAGACAGTGCCAGTGATACTCCAGCTGATCCATGGGTAGGATGCTAAGGGAGCCTTGCTTGATCTCATGCCAGGCAGGTGGGGAACATCTGGAGATGAATTCCCTATGCACCTGGATGGCCCTGGAGGGGGTGTAAATGGATGGGAAGCCCATCCCCACTGGCTAACATGGATGTACATGCATTGCTGCAGGGAGAAGGTTGTCAGCATGGAGTTCATGAGGAAGTACATCCATGTAGCAAAGATGATCAAGCCCGTGCTAACCGAGGAGGCGGCGAGCTACATTGCCGAGGAGTATTCCCGCCTGCGCAGCCAGAGCGAGATGAACTCAGATGTGGCCAGGGTGAGCCCTGGGAGCAGCTCCTTCTTGGGCCAGGAGGAGGGAAACTGAGGCACAGCCCTCTCTTCTTATGGGCGTTTTCCACCTTGGCCTTGTGAGGATCACACAGACACCTCTCTCTGTCCCCCCAGACCTCCCCCATCACAGCCCGGACCTTGGAGACCCTGATCCGCCTCTCCACAGCCCACGCCAAGGCCAGGATGAACAAGACTGTGGATATGCAGGATGCTGAGGCAGCTCTGGAGCTGGTGCAGTTCGCCTACTTCAAAAAGGTGGGGGGAAAGTGTCCCTCTGTTCCCAGGGGATCCTGAGATTGGAAAAGGTTGGGCTTGGTGCAAGCTGAGCACCCTGGGTTGCTGGTGTGAACTTCCCTAGACACAGTGTGGGTGGGATCAGGCCACCACTTTGGGATTTTGGGTGCTTGGGGTTGGTACCTAAAAGCAGCTTGAGTGAAAATGAGGTCTGAGTCCATCCTGCCTTTGCCACACAGGTGCTGGAGAAGGAGAAGAAGCGCAGGAAGCCAGTGGAGGATGACTCAGAGACTGAGAAGGAGGAAGATCAGGAGTCACAGGACAAGGAGGAGCGCAGGACAAGGAGGTAGGAGCCACAGCAAGGGAGTGGGAGGGACATACTGCAAAGGGCATCAGCCTCTTCTGAGGTTGCCATGGGCCTTGGGGCCCACTCCATGTTTTGCTCAGCCAGGTGGTTTGTCCCACCCCATTTGTAGTAGAGGGACACCGTAATTTAACGGACAAAGAGCTGGCTGGATAGCACTGGCACAGGGTGCCCAGAGAAGCTGTGGCTGCCCCTGGATCCCTGAAGTGTCCATGGCCAGGCTGGACAGGACTTGGATAAACCTGGGATAGTGGGAGGTGTCCCTGCCCATAGCAGGGGGTGGAACAGGATGATCCTTAAGGTCCCTTCCAACCCAAACCCTTGGGTGACCTCTCTTTTCCCCTCCCAGAAGGAAGAAGGCTCGCACGGAAGGTGAGGAGGGCTCCTACGACCCGTACGACTTCAGTGATGCTGAGGAGGAGATGCCACAGGGTGAGTCCCTGGGTTTGGTGACACCTGGCTCCTTGAGAGTGCTGCTGGGTCTGCACAGCCTCGGGAGCAGCAATGCTGCTGGCAGCTGTGGTCCCTGGTGTGGTACACTACCATTCAGAGCCACAGATCCATGTGGGACAGGGTTAGATGGGATGTTAGGAAGGAGTTCTTGGCGCTGAGAGTGGTGAGGCCCTGGCACAGGTTCCCAAAGAGGCTGTGGCTGCCCCTGATTCCATGGAAGTGTCCAAGGCCAGGTTGGATGGGGCTTGGAGCAACCAGGGGTAGTGGAAGGTGTCCCTGCCCATGACAGGGGGTGGACCTGGATGATCTTTAATGTCCCTTCCTACCCAAACCATTTTGTGATTCTATTGCTGATTAATTTTTTTCCATCCACCTCCAAACCACAGCATAAATAATATTGGGAGGCAGTTTGGCATCAACCCCCATCCTGAGCCCAGTACTTTTCTTCTCTGAGTACTTGGTCACCAGGCTCAGGGGGAAGGTAACTCTTCCTTCTGCTCCAGTTCAGGCACACCCTCCGAAAACACCTGAAGCCTCAGGAGCTGGTGAAGGGAAGAAGGTGGAATTGTCTGAGCCAAGGTGAGTGGGGGCTGTCCCTGTGTGTCCACCTCCCCCAGGGGCTCCAGGCTGTTGTCCCATGCTGGAGATGGATCTGTGATGCTCCCAGCTCCAGCTTTGCCTTTGCTACTGAGTGCTGCTGCTGGAATGGGGAAGGGCTGAGGCATCTTAGGCTGGGAACAAGTGGAAGGATTTTTGTGTATTCTCCAAGGGTGATTCCTTCTCCTCTGACCAGGTTGAAGGCATTCAAGGCTGCTCTCCTGGAGGTGTTCAAAGCCTCCCATGCCCAGTCTGTGGGCCTGAAGAACGTGATGGAATCCATCAACCGCGACAACCCCGAGCCCTTCTCGGCTGCTGAGGTGAAGGTGGCCCTGGCCCACATGCAGGATGACAACCAGATCATGGTGTCTGATGACATTATTTTCTTAATCTGAGCCTCTGGGTGGAGGAGCCCAAGTTTTTCGTGGACTCTCAGCCTGGAGACTCTTCGTGTTTGAATGCTTCATGTGGCTGAGCTGGATTTTTGGAGCTGAAGTCTGTGCACTTCCTTGCTGTGCATTTCTGGCACTAAAGAAAAGAGCCAGGTGCTCTGGAAGTTTTGCTGTCTTCAGGGTGGAGTATTTGGGAAGTGGTTTCTGCAAGGAGACGAAAGGAAAAACCTAGCAGCAAATTGTCAGTGTTTTTAATGTATTATTTTTAGCTTTGGTGTTCCAGCTTTTAAATAAAAAAAATCTGGATTAAGGAATACAGCATTCAGTAGTGGTGATACAAAGCAATATGAGAGCTCCACTGTTAGTGAAGCTTTTATTTCCCCCTTTTTTCTTCCATTTTGCCCCTCTTATATAGCCTAGATCTGCTTGTCTCACACAGAAAGATGCCTAAAGCCTGTCCTGTTGGTTCTGCCCTTCCCACCCATCATGTGGAGGTTGATTCCTGGCAGTGGAGGGTCAGGAAGTAGTCTGATCTGATCCATTTCCCATGGGTCAGCTTGAATTTCCAGATTTCACACCCCTGATGGGGATTTTGCCCCCAGAGAAGGAACCCGGAAGGTCTCAGAGCTGCTCAGGAAATGTGTCCCTGGCACAGAGGGATTCCGTCTCCTCCTGCTCCTGCTTTAGCCTGGGATCATGTCCTGGGCATAGCAAACTTTCAAGAAAAGCTGAACACAATCAGACCAGTTCTGGCTGCTTGTGGTCCAGAGCTGCTGAAGGTTTGGGTTTTTTAGTTTCTTTTTCTTTTGCCTTTGTGAGTTTGAGTGTCAGAGAAACCCCTGAACAGGTTTGCTGTTGTCACTGCCTATCTCCAGACACTTGCAAGGCTCCCTTCTTTCTGGGTGCCCTAAATCTTTATTTGGGTTATAAAAATGTCTCTATTGTTCACCCCATGACTGGCTGTTCAGGGGGATGTAGAATTCCCACTTGTGGGGATACAGCTGCACTTACACACATGGGATTTGTGCTGCTGTGGAAGGACTTCAGCTGCAGAGCTCTAAAAGCCAGATTTTGGAGCTCCTCCCACCCAAAGATGCCATGACAGCAGGGTTGGAGGGGATTTTGCATGTTTGCAGCCTAAAGATCTCTGGGTGGGTGTATTGTGCTGTACAGAGCAGCCTTGGACCTGGCTGAAAACTGCAAAAACTGATGAAAGTTAAACACAGATCCTCTTCTCTGGAGATGGGATGGGAGGGCTGGGATTGTTGAGCCTGGAGAGACTTAAGAGCTCCTTCCAGTGCCTAAAGGGCCTCCTAGAGAGCTGGAGAGGGACTTGGGACAAGGGATGGAGGGACAGGACAAGGGGGATGGCTTCTCACTGCCAGAGGACAGGGATAGATGGGATACTGGGAAGAATTTTTTTCCCGTGAGGGTGGGAAGGCCCCTGAATCCCTGGAAGTGTCCAAGGCCAGGCTGGATGGACCTTGGAGCAACCTGGGCTAGTGGAAGGTGTCCCTGCCCATTCCATAATTCCATGATTTTGTGTTTTCCCTGTCCTTACAGCTGGAAACTGCCAATGCTGATTTTCCCGTGAGAGGACACCAGGAGGAGCTCCAGGGTAGAGAAATCTGGTTAATTCCCTATCCTGTAGCGCAGGGCTGGCTGTAGGCTGTGGGTGACTCCCATCCCCCGTGTGCTTGTGGCCACATCCTTTGCAATTGGCAGAGGGGTTTTTGTTGACAAAGCAAAAACTGTGAAAGGTGGCTGGAGAGGCAGGAGCAATCTGCTGGGAGTACAATCCGTGTCCTGTGCTGCAGCTGAAATTTTTATTTGACCCGCTCACCTGGAGATTTTGGAGGCTGTGATTTCATCCTTGAGCTGCTGCAGGCTGTGGAAGGTCCTCTGAGCACCTGGTCTTGTGGAAAGTGTCCCTGCCCATGTCAGGAGGTGGGACTGGATGGTCTGTAAAGGTTCTTTCCAACCCATATTATTCTGTGATTCAATCATCCATGAAGACCTGAACCTAAGTGTGTAACATATCCTGAAGTGCAAATAATGCGGTTTCCTTATAGGAACTCAAGAGTAGAAGAGTTCCTGTAAGTGGAATTAAAATACTCTTTTATCTCCAAGTCCCCATCCCTGCTCCAAGCCCTGGATGTGTGAGAGGGAAAAGCTTTTTGAGATAACTTTATATTCCTATCTATACGGGAAAAAATCCCCCCTGTGAGGGTGGGGAGGCTCTGGCACAGGGTGCCCAGAGAAGCTGTGGCTGCCCATGGATCCCTGGAAGTGTCCAAGGCCAGCTTGGAGGGGGCTTGTAACAGCCTGGGATAGTGGAAGGTGTCCCTGCCCATGGCAGGGGATTGGAACTGTATGATCTTTAATGTCCCTTCCCACCAGAGCCATTCTGTGATTCTAGGAATAAAAGTATTTTTCCTCCTCTGTGATGATTCATGTTTGGAGGACTCTTTTTGATGAAATTTTTTTAGTGAACTTCAAATCAAGTTCAATTGTAGGAAATTCTGGGTCAAAGAGGGAATCCCTGCTGAAGTTACAAGCTGCTGAAGACACAAGAAGTGAGTGGAAAGTGGTGGTGGGGGTTCATAACCTGGTGTTTGGTGTGATAACGTCATTGCTTTGTCACAACTAACCATTTCCACTCAACCCCGTTCCTGCGCAATCCAGCCCATTTTCATGGCAGTGCCCTTTCCTTTCACGGCGAATGCTCAGGGGGAAAAAAAGAAGGTCAGCTTCTGGGCTAAAAAAAGTGGATTTCTGGTAATTCTACCCTCTCTTGCTCCTCCATGCTCTGTGTCGCATCTCAGTAGATGCGCTGGTGAATATTTGGGACAGTCAGACTAGGAACAGAATGTGTCACAGCACTGGTGTTGCCTCAGGTGGATTGGGTAACCTGAAATGTGACAAATGTAGAGGGGGAGAGTGGCTGGGCTCTGAGCTGTCAGTTGAACCAGACCACAAAGTCATGACAACATCCCGCAGTGATGTAAAGCATCAGTCACTGGAGATTTCTGCTGCTGTGATTCAAGGGAGGTGACAGAGCAGTCCCTTCTCCTTGGAAAGTTCTGTGAATTTGTAAGAGGTTTCCGATTTTTTTTTTTTTGGTAGGACTGGAAATGTCATGAATCTGTTGATTTCTTGGATGACTGAAGATGAATTTGTGTGTAGAGTCCTGCATTTTAGTCCTTTGCTTCCAACTTGGCTACATAACTTTGGGAAAGGTTTCTCTCAGGGCTTTTCTCCACAAAGAAGCTTCATCAAGTTGTTGTGTTTTTTTGGTTGTTTTTTGTTTGTTTTTTTTTTCTGCCATAAAAATAGCTTTTACTCCCAAAGAAACCTGCTGGTGCTCCAGGGAAACACCACATGCACCAACTTTCCAGTTGGTGGCTGCTCCTTTCTGGATCACAGGCTGCAGAATCCTGTTTCCACTTCCATTTTCATGCCTGCATTTCCTATTAATTATTAAGTGAGGATTGTGCGATTGAGAGATTAAATCTTCCATGAACACAAAGGAACAGGAACAGGTGGAGGAATTAAAATGAAGTTTCTGACCCAGCTCTTTTAGGGCTGTTGAAGGATGATGGTCAACCCAAGTCCCACCATATCCCACATGAGTCCCACCAGACAGGTCAGGAGTGGCTTTCCTCACACCACCTTGCTGGCTACAGGGACATGGGACTTATTAGAGTGTTTTGGGATTGTACAAGATTTATGGGATGTACAGGAGGGGGAGCAAAGTGTGCAAAGGAAAGGATAAAGGTGGATCAGTCAGAAACTGTGTGTGTGGGAGTGCTAAAGTCTCGGGGGCCTCTGTGGTCATGATGACCTCGACATGTGTTAGAGGGTCTCATTTCCCAGCCCGGCAGCCGAAGAAGGAGTCAGGATTCTTCTGTTCTCGTTCTCAAAGTGTGAGAGTCTGTCCGAAATATCCCTCAATCTGCCTCACAACTGTCATTGAGGGACCACTGAGAGGACCCCCCTGTCCCAAGATTTATGGCCCGGCAGTGGAAGGCTCCATGCCAGCCAGGGGCTCAGAGACCTGAAAACATTGCTAAGCTACTGTTGCCACAGGTGTGTGTATTTTGCTGCATGCTACACTGTGCTCCAGGAGAAGTAAAAGGACATTCTGACCTTTCTGCAACAATAGCTCTGGGATTTCCCCCCCCCCCCC
>JAYDZK010000169.1:109766004-109776757 GCA_034509185.1 Euphonia xanthogaster | reverse complement strand
TCCTCACAGGGAGCAATTCCTTCCCAATATCCCATCTATCCCTTTCCTCTGGCAGTGGGAAGCCATTCCCTGTATCCTGTCCCTCCATCCCTTGTCTCCAGTGCCTCTCCAGCTCTCCTGGAGCCCCTTTAGGCTCTGGAAGGGGCTCTGAGCTCTCCCTGGATCCTTCTCCAGGTGAACAATCCCAGCTCTCCCAGCCTGGCTCCAGAGCAGAGGGGCTCCAGCCCTTGGAGCAGCTTTGTGGCCTCCTCTGGACTTGCTCCAGCAGCTCCCTGTCCTTCTGCTATTGAACTCCAGGGCTGGGGCAGCTCTGCAGGTGGGGTCTCACCTGAGCAGGGCAGAGGGGCAGAACCCCCTCTCTTGGCCTGCTGGCCATTCTTCCTTAGGCACAGCTCAGAAGGAAAAAAAAAGGATGATTTTTCTCTGCTAAATTTCTCTTCTAAATTATCACAACCTAGGTGTTGGTTCTGTACAAGAAGGACAGGATGAAATAATGGTTTGACAAGTGCTTTCCTGAATTACATCTAGGAGACCACAGGGCCTGGGTCAGATGCAGCAGCCCTGGCTTTGATTCAGACTGAAATTTTGCAAAGCATCCTGGTGGCTGAGGAACATAAATGTCACTGGTTTCAGGGTCTATATTGGTACATTTTATAGGGCTGAGGTGCAGGCACAGGAACTCAGTGGTTTCTGCTGTGTTTTGCACAGTTGCTGGCAGAGTTTTGACCTGTGTCAACTGGGACTGACCCTAACAGCCCCTAAGCTCAGCTTTGCTATTAGAACTGGTCAAGGGCCATTCCTTGGCCAGTCAGGAGTTTGAAGATGATTAAGTTGGGAACATTAATCACTGAAACATACATATGGTTTTTAAGCTTCTAACTAGATCAGCTTTGTTAAGGGTACTTTGGGATGGAATTCCTAAAATTTCCCAGGGGAAGTGAAGGTCTGAAAACCTTTCAGACCTAGGCCTTAATGATGAGAACAGTTGCTTCAAAAAATTTCCTAAATTCTTTCTAAAAATAAATTAAGACTGACTGAAAATTGCCTTGAGTTTTGAATACTTGGCCTATAGTGGAAGAAAGTAATGCATGAAAAATGGTTTGAACTCTTCAGCTCCATGTAACAGGATCTTGAGGATATCCTGGAGACATCCAGGATATCTCCAGGCTGTCCTAGAGGGGTTAAAGGCAACTGGACCACTGTTTGGAAAAAAAAAAACCAAAAAAAACCAACCAAACAAACAAAAAAAACACCCACTCTATCTCATTGCTAGACAATGTTGTTAGAATAAAATATCAAACAGTGCTCAGAGGAGGAAGGGACATTTGTGACATGGCAGGACTGTCCTGAGTTGTGATAATACAGATCTGGGGAAAAATCCCACTGTTTTTGACAAGTCTGGGTGCCTGCTTAGCTCCATAGTGCCATAATAACCAGGAGGTGACTTCCTGCAGCCTGTCCTGTTACTGTACTGAGGCAGTGCAATGAATCAACCTTCAACAGTGCACTAGAGCAATCCCTGTGACTGTGGCACTCTTTTTAACCCCACTAAAGAAGATCTTGTTATGAATGACTGGGAGTACAGAGGAGAATTTTGTGACATCTGGATCATACTCAATTTTGCTCCTACCCAGTGCTTTTTAATTCTTTCTGTGTCACTTAATCCCAAGCATTTTCCACCCTCTGAGAATGGATGGCAACATGAAATAGGGTAGATATAGATTAGATATTGGGAAGAAATTCTTCCCCATGAGGGTGGTGAGGCCCTGGCACAGGGTGCCCAGAGAATCTCTGGCTGCCCCTGGATCCCTGGAAGTGTCCAAGGCCAACATGGGATAGAGGAAGGTGTTTGAGTTAGATGTGCTTCAAGGTCCCCAAACCATTCTATGATTCTATGAATTATTGATGCTCTCTGGGATGTAGTGATTTTCAGAAAGCCCTTGTAAAGTACCTTCAGCATGGTGTGAATATTATATGGATTAGGTGAAACCCACAGTCTGCTTACTCCATGCTTTTTCCAGTGAAAGATGTACAGAATATATCCCACTTATCAAATCTGCGTGGATTCAGGAATTTGCAGCCTTTTTAGATGTTGAGATCCCTCTGTGCCCTCTGTGGGTGCTGAGGGCACTGTAGAGTGATTATAAACTGCCTGCCTCTGTTTGACAAAGTCAAATTCAAATGAAATGCAGTTGCAGGAAATCTTTGGAGCCCTTGCAGCCGCTGGGAGCAGAGGACACGGCGATGTCTCCCTGAAACCACACACTTCCTTACATTCCATAGCAGCCTAATCCATATGGGCATATAAAGAAGCATGTCATCTCATAAGAGAAGCCTGGATTGTGCCTCCTGCCCAGCAGGAGAGCTCTCCATCCTCCATTCCTGATGGGGTGATGCTGCTCCTCAGACATGTTTCAGAGCCAGCAGTCTGCTTCCTCCTTGGAAAAGCAGTGACAGCACAACCCTTGTAACTTCCCTGGTACCCTGGAGCACTTTGGGATGTTTTGGAGGGATGTTTTCAGGTGGTTCTGATTTTTTCCAGTGCCTGTGGGTCAGCAAACATTCTTATGTGTGCCTCTGCACAGTGCTGAAGGCTGGAATCTCATGGAAGTGCATGTTGGAGAAGGTCCTGGACTTTTTTTGACAGCCCTGAAATCCTCAAAAACTAAAGTGTGCTGTAAAAAAAAAGTCACATGAGTGAGAGGTGATAGACTGTGTTCTTTCCTTTCACTTTATCATTATTATTTGTACTGAGGGAGGACCTGGAGGACCTGCCTGAGCAGAGGAGTTGCTCATGCACACACAGGGATGTGGTCCCTGCCCTGGAGAGCTGCCTGGCCAAGCAGGCAGTGCCTTCAGAACCAGACAGCAGCTCACCAGAACCTGCCCTGGCTGATCAGAAACAAGTTTAAGTCCAAGGGTCACACACAGAGTGGTTTGGGTCAGAAGGATCTGGAGGGCTCAAAGCAGAAGCAGCTTAGATCAGGTTGCTCATCAGCATGTCTAGTTGAGGTTGAATCTCTCCAAGGATGGAGTTCCCTCAGTTTTTTGGGGTCTGTTTCCTGGAGTTTGACCGAGCTGATGGTGAAAAACCTGTTTGGTGATATCTAATTGGAATTTCCTGTGTTTCAACTTGTGCAGTGTCCTGGTGCTCCTTCAAGAGGAGCCTGTCATGGCACAGAAGGTGGGACATATGGATGGATTTCTGCATTTAATGATAGAAATGGTCTTCAGAAGTGAAAAGTGAAGTATCCTGGTGTCCCCTCCTATGCTAATCCTTGATTTGGGGTTGTTGCACACTCTCATCCTCAGTAGACTTGGCATCCTCAGGGATGCTCAAAGGGAGTTATGGGCATGTTTGAGAAACAACTGGTTGGAATCAAGTTGTTCATGGAGCAGATTCACAAATGTGATTTATTTCTAAGTGGAAGCTTCTTTGAGGGTGGAAAAGGGGAGGGAATACCCAAGTTTCCAATATACAAACAGTCCACACAAGTATATAGGACAGGAAAGGAAAATAAGCCTTTCTCTCATGTATTCTCTTCCTAAAGAGACAAAAGACCAAGGAATGATCTCAAGTGATGAGAAGCACTTAAATCAGAGTGGGAATAACCCCAAGCTGTGAAGGAAACATAAATCCTCTTTGAAGGCAGGCCCAGCACACACTCCAGAGCACAGAGCAGCACTGCACACACTCCTCAGAGGCTCCAGCTCTCCCTGGAGCATGGTTCCCCCTCCCCAACTTTGCTGTCACTCCCCAGGCATTTTATTGTGATGGAGAAGTTGGGTCAGAGCTCTCTTCATGCCTACGGGGCTCTCCATCCTCCCCTGTGGCAAAGGTGTTCCCCTGAATGATGCTACTCCAGGAAATACCAATTTTGCAATGTCCCCCAATGTCTGACATTGCTGATTTTTCACATCTCACACACAACCACCTCAGTTTCTCTGCCCCTGTAATTTCCCCTGTCAGCTGTTCAAACCTGTGTCAGCACCTGATGTAATGATGTCTGCAAAAGGTTTTAGGGTGGAAATCCATCCCATGGCATTGCTCGTGTTCATACTCAGCTGGGGCAATGGATTTACAGAGTGAAGAGTTTAAAAATGGCTCAAATTTATTTCCACTTAAAAACGTCATGATTCTGATATTGTACATGCTGCTCCAAGTAACTTTGCTTGTACAAAAATCCCTATTGACTGCAGTGAAGGAATGAATGGCTTTTGGGGAAGTTGTTTGTTTGTCTTAAAGCCAGATGAAGACTTTTCTCTGTGATTTCTGGAGAAATGAATGGCAGGGAATTTCACACAGTCATTATTTCAGTAACCTCAGTACCTGATCAAACAAATGAACGCAAATTCTACAGAAAGAGATTAGTCAGTCAGTGACACAGGGAATTATATTGTTTAAAAGTTCTCAGACCCAGGAGTGGTGTCTGAAATTCCATTATTTAGAAATTTTTACACCAAGCACAACAGACGTGTTGAAATTATTCCAATTCTTTTTGGGAAAGCAGAATATTCACATTATTTTTTTCCCCCGAATGTAAGTCAGATTAACATCATAGGAGTGTTCAACTACATTTTGTGATTAAGAACTCAGTGTAATATTTACATCCCAGTTAGATGAAGGTCTTTGACTCAGAGGAGGGGAGGAAGATGAGATGCTGACATCAGGGTAAAACATCAAGAGATTTCAGCAGAGCCGTGGCACAGGCTGTGGGTTCCCAGACTTTTGAGTGTATAAATCTCTTTACATCAGCTATCAACAAAAATGAATGAAGAGATATTTCTTCTTAGCCTTATTAGCCCTCAGTTTGAATGGTAGTGGTGCTTACTGATAGCATTTTTGTAAATTTCTCATAGGCCTGTATCAACGTACCATGGAAATATGGAAATTCTGGGGTCAGATAATGGATTCAGAGTGATTAAGGAGGAAACAGACTTAGTGAGTCTTTACTGCAACAGTCCCAGTTGATTCCAGTCAATGCATTTGCTAGAAATCTTGCTCCAATTAGGTTTTAACATCATCACTAATTTCCCATTTATACCAACATAAGATTTTAAAATCCCAGCCTACAATTTGGATTAGAACAGCATACATAAATAAAGAATATTTACCTACCTACATGGTTGGGTTCAAGGATGTTCCCAGTAACTAAGTTGAATTTCCAGACCACACTATTCCAAAATTTATGAAACCCAAAGCAGGCGGAATGAAGAAATGTGGATTAGGAAATTATAGCTAAATAGTTAGAAATTAAAGAGCTGACTGGGACAGTTACTTGACTACAAAGGTTTGGCAGGAATGTCCATAAAAGCCAGGAAGGAAAAGAAGGAAGTCAGTAGAATATAAATGCATTCTTTTACAGCCAGCATCTCTCTTTTTGCCCACCCTGGAATACTATATTCCTTGTGAGCAGCAGATATGCAAACTAAGAGCCAACAGTCCATGCTCTTTGGAGCCACTTGGAGTAACCCAATCATCTGAGGCAGATCCAGAGCCACATCTGTCCCTGCCTGGTGTGAGGAAAAGGATGAGGAAAGAATGGGGCAGCTGTTCTCCAAGGGTCCCTGTGGCTGGGAGGGTTTGTCACCAGGGTGAGAGGGGAGGTGATACTCCCAAAATGGGCTTTCTGATACCCCTGGCATGTGGGCAGTCACTTGTCTGGGCTCTCTGTCAAGTCTCTGTTTCCAGCCTGGATTGCAGGATGAATGCTTTCCAGGGAGCAGTTGTTACTGGGAGGAGGGAGGCTGCTCAGCCTTGGGTTTTCCTGTCTACACCCGTATGCACAGAGTGGCACGTGGATGTGACAGCAGTGCAAAGAAGGCAAGGGATAAATAGGAGTGATCCCATTGATTTCAAATCAATTCCTAATGCTCTGACCTTCTCCAAAGGAAATATTTAAACCCAAACCATTGCATTTTTTTAATTAACTACCTCATTTTCCCCCTGTCTGCACCAAAAGGCACCTCACATGAGGCAAAAACTCATGCAGAGCCTTTCCTTGGCTCTTTTGCAACTTTTCTGTGGGCAAGTCAGTCAGGTTAACATTTTAGCCTCATGAGCCAAATTAGTTATCTCAGGGGAGATTTTTGAAGCAGAGTTTCATCTTAACCCGATCTTAACCACAGCCTCCAGGAAGCTTAAAACTCAAGAAATCAAGTTTGCCTCTGTCTGCAAAATATTGCCTATATCTAACCAGAGACTTTATTTAAGCCTTTGGGTTTTGGAGAAGTTTCAAGAGCCCTTTTTTTTTTTTTTTTAACTTTGTTGGGGTTTAATGGGAGTGTCTCAAAGTTTATTGAGTTTGCTCCATAAACTGGGGTGCTCAGCTCTCTGCCTCAGTGGGAGTAAAGCCTCAGTGAGCACCCTCTGAGACATCACCCAGCCCCAGTGTGCTGACATTAAATTCCTGGAAAAAGGGAGGCAAAAAGGAGAAAGCAAGTGAGTTGCCCAAGGCTATTTAGAAAGGCTGTGTCAGAATCACCAGCAGTCCTTGTAAGGTGCCTGTCCACCCTGCCCATCTCCTTGCTAACATTTTTGTTTCACTATGAAAAGATATATTGTAGTTCTCTAAGTTATATTTTCTGTTGCATCTGGTGATTTTTAACTGAGATCTTCAGGCTGATTTTGTGTTTTATTTGAGCAGTCTGATTCTTTGCACCAGAGAAGAGTAATTGCCCTTGAGCTAAGGCCATCAACATCCCCAGATTTTGGGTGGGGATACTGAGGCACAGAGGTACAATAATTTGCCTGGAACAAACTGGAGTGCCTGTAGAAATGCCCATACATATTCAGCATGGCCTCCCTTGCTCCTTGGTTTTTCCTTTTCCCACATATCTTGAATGCAAATTAATTTAATGCAATTTACAGTAACTGTCCCTCAAGAAGTCCAGTAGGATTTTTGCCACTGGCTTGAAAAAGAGAGGAACCATCCTTGTGTTTTTACTGCACCTAAGACTGTTTATCTGGGGATTTTGGGCTCCTCATGTCACAAACCCTTCCTCGGGCTGGAGTTCCTGGAGGGCAGGAGGCATCATGTACAGCCTTGGGAAAGAGCACAGTGCCCTTTTCCTCTATTTGTTTGGGTGTTTTTTGTTAGTTCCTCTAGTTGTGATCCAAAACCAGGGAAATGAAGGAATGAGCTGAGACAAGAGGAGGATAAGCCCACACTGGGCTTTGACAGCTTCAGTCATTCATTCCCAGTTAATTTTAGTAATTCTAATAGGCTGGAAAAACTAGGAACAGCCACCCATGGAGAACAAGGATCAACAGACAGGACCCAGGAGTGTGTCCAGAGGGGGCTGCCTCTCTCTGTTGACTCCAGAAGGAGCCAGAGGTGACTGTGCTCATCATTTAAACTCCTCACTGGAGGGTCTGAGGGTAACTGGGATGGATTTGGACCTGTGGATGCCTGTACTCCTGGTTTTCCTTGGTGAAATGGGGAAACCACCTCATTGCCCAGTAATGATTCTGGAGCATTAAATAAGCCAAAGATAGTGTGGGGATACATAATTTAACAGCTGGACATGGTGACAGGGAGGCACGAGTGGGTGGTCACCACTTATTTCAAGGTGAGAATTAAAATCAGGTCACTTCCCCTGGAAGGTGCTCATCACCTGGGCACCCTTTGCTGTCAAAGGAGGCTCCCTGGGAGCAATCTGAGATTGCAGAGCTTCCCAGGGATGAAATTGTCTCCCCCATGCCACAGCCCCTCCCCAGCAGTCCCTGCACCCCCTGGGTCCGTGAAGGGCTGACCCCTGAGAGGAGAGACCTGGCCAACAGGGCTCCAAACACCAGCCCTGCTGTGCTTGAGAACAAAACCCTGGGTCTGAAGATGCTGCTGAAAATCAAGCACAACCCTGGGGGTGGTCTGTCCACAGCTAAGAGCCTGAACACACCCACTCTGAAAGGAGGCTCCAGTGCCACAGCCAGAGATGACATCCAGGCAGAGGGGTCAGATCCCTGGGAATTTACTAATGAGCCTGGGGCCCTGTTTGAACCATGAGGACACCACATCACCTCCTGTCCCTTTTCCATCCTTGGCATCTTTTGCCCTGCCCTGAGCTCCTTAGGATGCTTTTCACAGCCTTGGATGTGAGGCACTGGCTGTTGCGTGTTCATTCCATAAATCTCACACACAGGAGGTATTACACGAGAAAAAAAGGAAATTACAGACATTACCTTCAGCAAAGGAGCAGCTGGTCCCTTCATCCTCCTCTCCTCGGTCCTTTGTGGCTTTGTGGCACCCCAGGGCTGTGATCTGGGCTGGCATCCCCAGCAAGGGGTGGGGTTCATCCTTGTCAAGGTTTCCCCAAGGAAGCAGGAGCTGGGCAGGTCAGAAATGCTCTCCAGCAAGCAGCCTATGCATGGGGCTGCCCAAAAGTCTCTTGAAGCAGCTGATCCTACTGACTTCTGTGTGTGTGTGAGTGTGTTTGGGGATTTGGGCATTTTCCCCTCTCCCATGCTCCTCTACACCACTGCCTCCTTTTTATCCCTTTCCTTGGTAATAACCTTATTAAATTCCCCTCCTTCCCCACCTGAGCTCATTTCCCCCCCGACCTCGCTTCAGCATCCTCTCAACCCCCTTATCAAGGTTTTCCTGTCCCATCCTGCTCAGGGCACAGCAGCCTCCAGCCGCCCTGGCCCGGGGCTGGCTCCTCACTGCCGCTGTCCCCGAGGATGCTGCTGCCATCCCCGCCCGGTCCTGCCCTGCCCGGCTGTCACCGGCCCTTTTGTATCGCCCAGCCCCGGGGCCAGCCGGCCCCACGGCCCCGTCCTGGCACCTGCCCGTGTCCTTTAGAGCCCTCAGTGTCCCTCCTGTCCCCCTCAATCACCCTCTGACAGCGCCGCCGCTCCAGCTGTCCCGTGCCCGCACGGGCGCGTTTCGGCTTTTATCCCTTTTTCCGATGCTGTAACTCAGTCCTGCCAGGGGAAAAAAAAATAAAAAATAAAAAATCCCACCAAAGATTTCCAGAAGAAAGCCACTTACTGCAGGTACAGCGGTGTGAAAAATGCGTATTTTATGATTGGCTTTTTGCAAATATTAAAATGAATATCATATGTGTTGTGTTAGAAAGTGATGCTGTATTAATTTTCTTAAGTAGTGTGTTAAATATAGTTTTAGGTTATAATAAAATGGTAAAACAGAAACTATGCTATGTAAGATGTTTTTTAAAGAAAGGACTCGCAGTTAGACAGCAGCCACAGGACACCTAAATCTTTCAGAGAAAGAGAATTTATTGCTCCCTTATCAGAAGAAATGAACTTCTTCCCACCTCGCTCAGCCATGAAGATGCCATCAGGATTAAGAGGAAGAACCTGACACTGACTGGACAAAGTCCTTTGTTTGAATGGAATTTATGCATCATGTATGAGGTATATGAATATGCAACAGGCTGTTATTTTTAAGGGTCAATCCTCTGTTACTGTGTGTCCTTTTTCGGGCTTATGTTGCCCAGAAAAAGGTACCCGGACGTCCATAACTCTTTGTTTCTCTTGTCTCACATTGTCCTAATCCAAATTGTCTAAATTATTATTACTCTAATTATATTACTATTTTTATAACCATTTTATTCCTATTAAGCTTTTAAAATTTTAAAAACAAGTCATTGGCATTTTTCACAGCTGGGAAAGAGGCCCGGCCATGCTGGGAAGGGGCCTGAGCTGCCCCATCAGGGCAGGGCCTGGCGGGCTCTCTGGTGAGGGGCTCAGCAGCTGCTCACCACCCCTCAGAGGGCAGAAATCTCAGCCTGCTCACCACCCCTCAGAGGGCAGAAATCTCAGCCTGCTCACCACCCCTCAGAGGGCAGAAATCTCAGCCATGCCTGCTGTGGGCCGAGCCAGCCTGGCCACACAGGGCCAGCCCCACACGGGGCCTCCCCGGCCTGGCCAGTTTCCTGTTCAAAGGTGAGAAGCCAAAAGCCATTTGCAGGGCTTTGTTGATTTTTAAATATGTCTTCATGGAGGTGTGTTCAGCTCTTTTAAGTGCTTGAACCAGGTGTCAGTCTTCAAAACTAGCCAGCTGATTGGCTGTGCTGGGTTCCCACAGGGAACCACCCCTGCGGCCTGTGGACCGCGCCCCAACTGAAAACCAGACTTCGTTAAACCGCGACGCTGGAAAGAGAATAAAAGCCTTCAGGTGAGTATAGGAGGCCAGAACTTGTGGAGAATGGACCTGAAGTTTACTAAGTACAGGAGAGACTGGAATGGTGCCTTGATGGGGTAGGAGGGAGACAAAATAATTGCCGGAGGAATGGAGACTTTGCCTCGGAAAGGAAGGAGATTCTATTCCCACAGCAGTACGGCGATTTGCCATCATTTCAGGCTTTCAGTAATTCAAATTCCAAAAGCAATTTTATCTGCCTTTCCCAAATCTCACTGGTCTTTTATTTGGTTTGAATTGGCAACTTGGCCTCGGGTCTGTGCTCTGTGGAAAGGTCTTTGGAAGACCTCTGAGGGAGGTCATGGGAATGAATCGTCTTAGGTCATCGACTTCCTATACAAGACATACATATTACACAAGACATAGTGTAATAACCCAGGTATTGAAGGGTGGCACAGACCTAAGAATTGTTTTAAAGACAAAGGTAGAGGAAATGTCATCTGCTGTGGCTGGAAGCAGACACAGTTTGGTGAACCACAGAGCCCAGGTTTTTGCCCCACTCAGGATCCTGCATGTCCCCATTGCCTTGGTGTTCCCTCTGCAGCTCTGTGAAGACCCAGGAGAGGCAGCAGCCATGAAGATCCTGTTCC
>JAYDZK010000169.1:109751185-109765904 GCA_034509185.1 Euphonia xanthogaster | reverse complement strand
GACACTGACCAGACAGAATCCTTTGTTTGAATGGAATTTATGCATCATGTATGAGGTGTATGAATATGCAACAGGCTGTTGTTTTTAAGGCTCAATCCTCTGTTAATGTGTGTCCTTTTTCGGGCTTATTTTGCCCAGAAAAAGGTACCTAGACTGTCAGTAACTCTTTGTTTCTATTGTCTCATATTGTCCTAATTCAAATTGTCCAAATTAACATCACTCTAATTCTATTACTATTTTTATAACCATTTTATTCCTATTAAACGTTTAAAATTTTAAAAACAAGTCATTGGCGTTTTTCACAAGCAGTTTTATCTCTTAATGGCCAGAGGAGGAGGAGGAGGAGGAGGGAGCTGGGTTTGGAGCTGGTCCAAAATCCTGGTGGGTTCTTTGCTTAGAAGTGGTCAGAGAAGCTGGGCTTTGGTGAGTGCTGGGGTCAGACAGCAGGGGCTGAGCACAACCAGTTCCATGAGCCACAACCAGTACAGCCAGGATCCTCCCAACCCTGGTGTTGTTAAAAGTGTGCCTTTTCACCTCTTCTCCATCAGATATTTTTAAAAAATAGCGTCCCCTGGGAGACTGGAAATGAATCCATTGGTGTGGGTAAAAGTTTGAAGACAATTTTTGGCTGACAAATAATATTTATCGCAGAATCACGGAGTCCTAGAATAGTTTGGGTTGAAAGGGACCTTAAAAATCATCTTGTGCCACCCACCTTCCACTAGACCAGGTTAATCCAAACCCCATCACACCTGGCCTTGAACACTTGCCCTTTTTTTTCCCTTATGTTGAAATTTGAAAACATGTTCAGCTTTCTCAGAATTAAAGAAGGAAATTGCAAGCAAACCTGTCATTCTGCTCCTTACCAGACTCCTATGACACATAAACCAAAATGCCCTCTAAAATTTTACATCATTTCCCCTCCATCTTCTGTCAAAATCTCAATGCTGAGTGTAATCTTGCTTCATAGGGCAGAAACACTTTTGAAACATTCTCAGTGTTTTTTTGGAAGGGAAATATTTTTGTGTTAAAATCAGAGTGACCATACAACCCTGCAATCACTTCCAGAGGTTTGAATGATCACCTAAAAAGAATTATTAGGATGGGGACAAAAGGCAGGGAGCAGGATCTGTGGTGGGAGTTGGGCTGTAATGGGATTATTTGAGAGAGCAATGACCAAAATTAAATGAAACAGGCCCAGGCAATGCTGCTGGGTGCAGGAACTCCACCATCCTCACCACAGGAACACCCTCAGCATGGTTTTGGCTGAGATGATTTCTCTCTTCCATCCTTTTCTAAGCACAGTTCAGGAGTTTGCATAGGGTAAGACACATCCCAACAGGCAGCTGCATGCAGCAATCCTGTTTGGAGGTTGAAAGGCTTCAATAATACCAGTGTGGGCCATCTGGCTTCACTGCCAGCTGTGCCAGTCATATTGAATTTACTATTTCAGAGGCAGGGGAAAGTGTGATTTTTTACAAAAATACTTGCTGTGCCATAAACTTCTTCCAAGATCTTAGGCACATCATCCCATGCTTCAGTTCCCCAACCATAAACAACATTTTGAGAGTGTTGCCCTCTCCCAGGGTGGGATGAGGACCTAAGAGACCCTCTGGGGCACTCAGATATCCCATTAATTCTTGGCTGTGAGGGTGGTGAGGTCCTGGCACAGGTTTCCCAGAGAGGCTGTGGCTGCTCCCTCCCTGGAAGTGTCCCAGGCAAACTGAGGCTGACAGAGGGGTTTGGTGTCACTGGAATGTGCTGGTGCTTGCAGGCAGTGCCAGGTTTCACAGGGATGTGGGGATGGCAGCTGGGAACAAATTTGGCATGTGGAAGCTGTAAAAAATGGACCTTTTCTATTTGGAGCCACTGATACACCTTGTAAGGATATTGAGAGCAGCATTTGGCTCAGGGACCTCACATGATCCCATCCAGTCATGAGATGAACTCTGTATTTCCTATAAGGTATTGCCCCATTCCTTAAGGAAAGAAAGGAGGTGGTGCCTCAAAAACCACAACCTTGGCCCGTGGAACACATTTGTGAGCTGAAAATTTTAGTACAAAATGGATAGTATTTTATTTTATTTTATTTTATTTTATTTTTATTATTATATTTTATTTCATTTTTATTTTATTTATTTTTTTTATTTAAAATTCTATTTGTCTGAAAAATAGCAACAACAAAAATGTTGAATGTGCTGAATTAATATTTTCTTTTAATTCCTGTTAATAACCTGTAGGGCATAAACTACATAGACTACACAAACTACATTTGCTTCGGTTTTAGTTTATTTTAATTCATTACTTTCAATTTCATTGGGATGTAGATAAACCCAGCCCTGTACAGAGCTCCATGCTGATTGTCATCCATAAAATGATGGATATGCTGGATAACTATAAACTCACTATAGGAAGGAATTTCTGTACTCTCTCTATTTCTATATTCTCTGGGTATTTCATTGCCCAGAGAAGCTGTGGCTGGCCCTGGATTCCTGAAAGCGTCCAAGGCCAGGCTGGACAGGTTTTGGAGCAGCCTGGGATAGTGGAATTTGTCCCTGCCCATGGCAGGGGGTGGAATGAGTTGGGTTTTGTCACCATTGGTATAAAGTCCCTGTCAGAGAGAGGCAGAGAGGAATTATATTCAGACACTTAAGTTTCATCTTTTCCAGGCTGTTCAATTCAAGTAAGAAGACTGATTTTTTGTTTCTATACATTCCCCAGAGGGACACGAAGAGGATGGAGGGGAACAAATCATCTGCCCCTCTGGCTGTGCCTTCATTCCCAGTGCCTGGGTAAAAGTGGCCAGGAACAAGGCAAGTGGTGGTGCCTCACACCTGCTTGCATATTTGTGGGGGTGGAAAAGAGCAGATGTCCAGAGCTGCCAATTCTGGGAGTCCTGCAGGAATGTGGGGCCTGTGACAGCTGATTGAGCTGGAAGGGCTTTGGATGGGGGTGGGAGGGGGTTTTGGTGCCTGCTCATGGCCTGGAAGAGCTGGTGATGGGGAAGGGAGGTGGAAAGTTGGTGTAGACTTTGGAATGAAAAGGTTGTTTGAACTTGAAGTATTTATGTCCTGGAAGTGGAAAGTCATTGCTCTTCCCTTGGGAGACACTCAGCCTTGAAGTCCGTGCTGGATTTTGGGTGTATTTTCTGGGTTAGGTGATGGGAAGGTCAGGTTGTCAACCTCTCCAGCCTTGGGCTGACACAGAGAAAGCCAACAGCTACCACCAGTCCATTCCCTTGGAGTTTCATTCCCTTGCACCATAACTGGGGAACAGCAAGGGTGGGAAGACACAACCATGTCAAGAAAAAGTGAGAGTTAGCCTGATTTTCACCCAATATTCAACAAATCTTGTAAAAAGGTCTCCTGAACCTTTGCATTCTCTGAAATGGCTGTTGTTGAGTTCATTTATATATTGAATTTATTTATTTATTACCTTTGCAAATTCATTCTCCAAGGGTCCAACATGTCACTGATGTCACATTACCCCTGGGGTTATCATTACTGATAGATGAGAAGTGAATTTCCCAGAGCCCACTAAGCATGGAACAGAGCTGGCAAGTGAACCTCTCTTCCAGGCAGTTCTATCTCTTAAGGACACCCAGTTTCACCTATGGAGTTCCAGCTTGTGGCTATCCTAATTTATTTGTGTTAGAATAGGAACAGAATTCCCGCCTTCTCCCCTGTAGAGGGATGTATTTCCGTGGCAGGGGGATTGGAAGTAGATGAACTTTAAGGTCACTTCCAACTTCAACCATTCTATGATTCTTTGACAGCTCCATCTGTCTTCAAGGCAGAAGAATAGATCCTGAAGAAGGATTGTTGAGTTTTGACATGTATTTAGACAGGACAAAAAAGAAAAAAAAAAAGGAAAAAAGAGATGCCTTAGGGTAGAGTTTCAATCTCATCTCACTGGTGTTTTCACAATTAAGCAGCTTAAGGAAGATCTCCTCAAGGTCCAATTCCATGTCAGGCTTTTGGATATCCACACACTGGATGCATCACCCAGTGCAGATTGGTCTTTCTGAAGTCAGGATGTGAAACTTATTGTTTCTGGCTGCCAGAGGATGGAAAAATCCTTTCTGCAGTTTCCCAGTAACTTCAGGGCTTTATCCAGCACTGATGAGAAGAGTTTCTTCACCATTTTCCTCTCCTCCCTCCCCATCCTTGCAGCTACAAAAAAGCAAGAGTTCCTCACCTTGCAGTGAGAACCCTTGGAAGCGCTAATTGAGCTGGATTTATGGACAGGGGGGGTTCAAATGAGGGCAGTGCCAAACTTAAGTGTGACTTAAATAAATTGGGTCCCCAGTGCCAGGTCAGTGGTTTGGAGCCCTTGCAGATGCCCTTTGCTGTCCCTCCACCCAGGAGCTGCAGGCATCATCTCTTGTGCCCAGCTGTTGCCCTTGAGGTTTACACAGCTGCCGTGGGGAATGGGGGACTGGGGGTGGGAGGTGCAGCCTCCCCAGTGCCTCAGACCCACAGCAGGGTCAGAGGTGGCCACGTTTGGGCTCAAAGAGGAACAGGTGGGTACAGGGCTGGCATTTGGAACACTGGCACTTTTATTTTTAATGGCCCTCCCCCTCCCCTGCACACACGGTGCTGGAAATGACTATGAAATGCATCTGGCTGGGCTGAACAGGCCTCCTGCCCTTAAATAAGGGAATCATCTTGGGTTTGGGGGTTGAATAGTCATTCAACTCATATTTTAATGCATACAAACCCATTCTGATGGGTAATTAAACCATTAATTTAGACTTAAAATGTATGGAGCAGGCTCTGATCAAGGTTTCCTTCCTCATCCCACCCATGGGCTCTTTTTTTCTCTACTTCTGTTTCTTCTCTTCATTGCTGGGTCAATGTGTCTGTGCAATAGCAGACACAAGGATATCTCAATCAGAGATGTGGGAATAACCAGTTATTCAGGTCACTGGCAGTACTGAAAAGCTGGGGTGAAAAAATCTTGCTCTGGTTCAACTCAAGTGGTTTTTTTAAGACTGGGTGGGAAGCAACTTCTTGCTGGATTCAGGCAAAGAAGGTAAGCAGGAAAAGAGAGGGAAGTGTGGAAGAAGTTGTTTTGAGTGAGTGTGAAAGAAGTTGTTTTGAGTGAGAAAATAAATTAATACTCAGAACATTAATAATAAATAGAAGATGTGCTGAGCAATGATCAACCTATCTGGGGCTGCCAACAACCCTGAAGCATCACTGACACTTTCACTGAGGAGAACAGGGATAGAAAGTCACCACATTTGTGTCAAACTGGTACTGCCTGTGGCAAGGGGCTTGGAACTAGGTGATTTTAAGGTCCCTTCCAACCCAAACCATTCTGTGATTCTCTGATTGCTTTCTCCTGGAGTGACAGGTTTGTTGTTCATCCATCTGACTTCCATGAGTTTCTGGTTTTACTCCTGAGAGGCTAATACCCCTGGGATATGACTCCCTGAGCAGTGAGTCCCCCTTAGCCTGGTCCACGTGGGATCTGCTGTGTGTGCCCCCAGACTAACAGAATTTGGGCAGAGAGAGGCCAGTAATGCTCTGCTTGAGCCTTCTGTATGATGACAGGCTGTGGAGCTGCACACCAGCCAATGAGACCAAATCCCACCCCAGGGATTTGACGATGGAAAAAGATCTCATATCCAGTGTCTGGCTTTACACATCTCCCTGCACAGCTGGGATCATTGTAAGTTGTTCTTTTGCACTTTTTTCTTTCCCTTTTTTTTTTTTTTAAATTTAAATCAGGGCTCTGGCATGTCTTACATAGAAGCCTATTGGTTAAAAAAAGCAAAAAAAAAAAGCAAAAAAAAAAAGAAAGTGTCATTTGAGTCCAGCCCTGAGGAATACAGTGGCAAGCCATCCCCTCTGCTGGAGGTGAAGCAAAGCCCAGGAGCAGCCTGCTGCAGGGTCTTTCCTTTCATGTGACTAATACACTCAAATCCCCCGTCCCCGGGGACTGGGGGATCACTGACAGCGGGGACAGGCTGTGAGAAAGGGGTGAGGGCAGCCAAACTGTGCTCTCCTTTCATTCACCAGGGTCAGCTGTCCCACCTGTTCCTCCTGCTTAGACATGGGGAGCAGGGATGGATGGAGGGGATGGGGCAGTGGCAGCACTCACAGTGAAAACTCCTCGAAGGGAAGGAATTCCTTTTTTAAATGAGAAGAAAGTGGGCTTTTGCTACAGAGGTGGAAGGAGAGAGGCTGCAGGGCACAGCAGGGCTGGCATTTGCCTGAATCACTTCTCTGAGAACTGGGGAGCAGGCCAAGAACAAGTTCCCTAATGAAAGACTAATGATGGATGAAGCTCAGTAGGTGCTGGGTTGCAGTTTGATCCCGAAACCCAATCCTCCACCAGCTGTTTGTTTAAGCAAATGCCGAGGTTCACTCCACAGCAGTGCCTGCCCAGGCTTCCCCAAGAGATTTCTTCTGCCCAAATGACACCTCTTGGTTTTGTCCTTCTCTCCAGGGTCCAACCTGTGCAGGTTTCCTTTGGGATGTTATCACCTACTTGGCAAAACCTGCAGCAGGCATCTTTTCCCACGGGCACTTGGGATTGTGTCCCTTTGCCCCTGTTTAAAGTGAAAGCTGCCTTAGGGTTGGACACTCCCTGGTGCTGTGTGGCTCCAGAGCACCCAGCACAACAGACCTGGAGCCTTTTTTGGGTGCTGTTTGGGTGACAGAAAGCCCTGTAACACAGAGAGTGGAGGGGTAATGGTCCATCACACCAATGGGAAGTGTGGATGTGTCTGTGAGCAGCCCAGCAGAGGAAAATCTCTGGGAAGAACTCAACACCAGGAAGTTTTTCACAGTGCAGAAGCAGCTAGTGCTTTATTTGAAATTGCTTTTTTTCCCCCTTTATGACTGTGTTTTCACCTTAGGAGGATTTCTGTACCTGTCAAGTGCTGGGGGTATTTAGTCTGGAGGAAAGGTGGCTCAGGGGGTCCTTATTGCTCTCAACACCTGAAAGGAGGATGTAGCCAGTTGGGGTTTGGTCTTTTCTCCCAGGTATCAAGGGATAGGACAAGGAGAAATGATCTTAAGTGGTGCCAGGTTGGATGTCAGGGGTAATTTCTTCACTGAAAGAGTGGAGAAAGGGAAGGGAAGTGGTGGAATCACCATCCCTGGAAGTGTTCTGAAAATGAGTAGATGTGGCATGGCTGAGTCATGGGCACGGGAATATTTGATCCAAGGTTGGACTTGATGGTCTTGGATGTCTTTTCCAATCTTAATGATTCTATGATGGGTCAGGGAGCCAGCCTTGGCCTTGGTTTTCCCTGGCAATCCCATGTGCTCTGCAGACCCCAAGGGAGCAAGAGAGCATCCTCTACATGGCTGGGAGAAGATCAAAGCTGAACTGACAAATCCCCTGCAAGATGCTGGCTTCTCCTGGCCTAGTTGCCTTGTGCACCCCTGTCATGGACATATTTTCTGAAAAATACTTTTGCTGGGATTTTTTTCTCCTGAGAAGTTGAGAAGCCTCAGAGGAAAAGAAAAACAATAATTATCTGCTGCTGTGGAATGCAACAGGTGCATCTTTGATTGGTCCATGTGAGTTGTTTCTACTTGATGACCAATCACCGGTCCAGCTGTGTTGGGACTCTGGTCAGTCACAAGATTTTATTATCATTCCATTCCTTTCTTGTCTAGCCTTCTGATGAAATCCTTTCTCTTTATTTAGTATAGTTTCTGTATATAATTTTCTTTTAATATAATATATATAATAAAATAATAAATCAGCCTTCTGAAAACATGGAGTCAAGATTCTCATCTCTTCACTTGTCCTGGGACCCCTGAGAACACCACCACACATCCCCGGGGTCCAGCATCTGCCAGGGGCAGGGGGCTGGGGGACCCCACATCCCCTCTGTGACCCACAGGAGATGTGAGCACAAACAAACCTAACCTTGAAACCAAAGAAGCCTCAAACCTGTCATTAAAGCAGCTGCACTGGCAATAAATTTAGAATTTAAAGAAGTTCAGTGCCTGTTTAAAATGCAGCAAGAGTAGCTATGGGAACAAGCTCAACAGAGTTTTATCCTGCTGAAAAGTGACCCTGTAAAGATGTGGAAGGCTCCTGGAAGCACCAGCATTTTTCCTCTCAAAGGAAAGAGTTGAATCTCTTAAAAATCAAGTAGAAAAATGGGCCAGGCAAGTCAGGCAGTTCATTTACAGGCTGCAAATGTAAGTAGAAGTAGTGGTAATAAAAGGTGTTCAAATCTCAAAATCCTAATAATGTGAATATTAAGAATATTCACATTAAGAATCCTTAATGTGAATATTAAAATTTCCAAGGAAGAAAATTCTTTTCTTTCCCTTTGTAAAGGAACAGTAAAAAGAGGAGAAGAAGCCTGAATCATATTCCTACCAGGAGACATTTTCAATTTCCCATCCCTGGAAGTGTTCAGGGTCAGCCTGGAAAGGGCTTAGAGACAGTGGAAGGTGTCCTGCCCGTGGTAGGGGGCTGGATCTAGCTTATCATTAGGATCCCTTTCAACCCAAATAATTCTGTGACTCTAGGAATCTTGGCCAGGTGCTCTTTCTTCTGATTTGGGATTGATCATGAACAAGCTGTATTGGCTTTCTCACACTCAGATCCCTGCTTAGTACCACTGCCCTGCCTCAGCTCACCTCCCCATGGACAGTAGCCTCACCCAGCTGGATTCTGAGGGCCAGCAGGAGGAAGAGTGGGATTCAAAGGGAAATTTGATCAGAGAAGGTTTTCCAAATCCCCTAGGTTCCTTTGGAAATCCCAGCTCAGCACCCTGCCTGCTGGTGTCTAACGAGCCTCTCAAGAAAAATAGACATCAAACCCCAGGATTTATTATTCATCAGCCCAGCTTCTCAACACCTTCTCTGTGACCTTGGTTGCTAGGAAGTTGGTGTCAATACAGGAAAAGTGAAGTATTAATAGAAAGAAAGAGCAGCTGTAAGACCTTAGCACAGAGCAGCAAGGCCAGTGGAAGTTTTCCAGGCCACTGGTAACCCAGCCTTCCAGGAGAGGGATAATGATTTCACACTGAAAGATGGTAGATTTAAATTAGATATGAGGAGGCAATTCTTCCCTGCAAGGGTGGTGAGGCCCTGGCACAGGGTGCCCAGAGAAGATCTGGCTGCCCCTGGATCCCTGGAAGTGTCCAAGGCCAGGTTGGACAGAGTTTGGAGCAATTTGGGATAGTGGAAGGCGTCCCTGCCCATGGAAAGTGGTGGAATGAGATGAGCTTTAAGGTCTTTTCCAGCCTGGACCATTCAATGACCCTATGGTAATGCCAAGCTGGAAAGCAGAGACCTCTCCCTGTGTCTGGAAAGCAGGGATCACAGCCCTGGGTCTGGACACTGTCACTAAGCCCAAGCAGTTTCAAGCTGTTTTTCTTTACTGTGTGTCCAGCATGGCACACCCTGCATTGGAGGGGAAGCTGCTCATCCAAAGATAAATCCAGAGAAACACAGTGCTGCTGGCCACCAAGTGGCATCAGTCCCCTAGAAACCTGATCTAGGGAGTGACACCCCTGCCCAGGACAGGGGGCTGGAATAGATGAGCTTTTTGGTCCCTTCCAATACAAACCATTCTGTGATTTTATGATTCTATCATTTGATGCTCCAAGAATGAGCTCCATTCTGGCTTTCCCCTGGGATGCATTTTTCTCTCTTTACAGGGGTGGGTGCAGCAATTGTGCGTTCCCACCTCATTTCCTCATGCCAAGGCCTGACTTGGGCAAGCAGGAGGAAGGAAGGGCTGCTGCCCTTGATGTGGGGTGGTGGATACAGCAGCAGGGCAGGGGGGGAGGAGGGGAGTGCAGTGGTTGCAGACAAAATTGTTAAACCTCTCCTTATCCCACATTATCCTCCCCTCAGCAGTCCCTCTGGGAGGTGCCATGTGGTGTCCAACACCTGCCACGTTCCTGTCGCGAGGTGGCTGCTGTGAGACGGAGGGGGGAGCACGAGGGGACCCCCCATCTGGCTCCTGCAAGCCTCCTCCATCCCAGAAATGCTCCAAGTCTTGGGGAAACAGAGTCTTTCCATGCTGTTGCCTCTGAAAAAGCCCTCATGGGAAGTGCCATCCCTGCCTTACTCACCAGTGACACTGTTTAGCCCAAACCATGCTCTGGTGAGCGCAAGAGCTGGGAATAGATCCCACATCTCCTCTTCCTGTGCTGCCTGCTTGAACCCGGGCTTTTCCTCAAGCACAGGGAACTAACACAAAACACTCCTGGGCCTGTGTCAGGCAGAGCAGTGGCAGCCTGGCTGCTCGTGGGTTGTATTTCAAGTGTCAGACAGGTCTGTGATGGCTCCATGCTTCCATCTAGTGACAAAAAGCACTGCTCACCCCTCCTGCTTGGCTCTGCCTCCTTTCTGGTTCACTGAATCACTCAGATTCCAGATGCTGAGCCTGTCCATAGGGCTATTTCCATTTATTTACTCAAAATCTAAACCCCTAAGTGAGTAACTCCAAACAAACAAAATAGGGGTGAAGTTTTTGAGCACAACTGTCCTTTGGCAGGAAAAAAGTGACTTGCACTTATATACAAACATGCACTTGCTCATCCAAATGTGCTGATTTCCTCTTTAGTGGGTAATGTCTCTAACAGGTATCAGCCTGTGGTGACAAAGTATTTACATATCCTAATAGCAAGGCTCCTCTGTGACTTGGCCATTCCTCTCCTGATCTGAATTCTAGGCCTGGGTTTCTGGTTATTAAGGACAATGTTTTTCATAGAATCGTGGAATACAGAATGGTTTGGGATGGAAGGGACATTAAAGCTCATTCAGTTCCACCCTCTGCCATGGGCAAGGACACCTTCCACTAGCCCAGGTTCTCCCAGCCCTGTTCAACCTGGCCTTGGACACTTCCAGGGATCCAGGGGCAGCCACAGCTTCTCTGGGTAACCTGTGCCAGGGCCTTCCCACCCTGACAGAGAAATCTTCTTCCTAATATCCCATCTAACCCTGCCATCTGTCATTTCAACCCCTTCACCCTTGTCCTGTCCCTCCAGGCCCTTGTAAATTGTTTCTGTCCATCTTTCTCATAGGCTCCCTGCAGCTACTGGGTGGGTGCAATTAGGTCACCCCAAAACCTTCTCTTTTCAAAGCTGAATATTCCCAATTATCTCAGCCTTTTCTTGCAGGAGAGTTGCTCCATCCCTTCAGTCATCTTGGTGGCCTCCTCCAGACTTGCCCTTTCCCTTCCTTTTCACATTTCAGCTCCTTCGTGGGTAGGGCTCCCTATGCATTGTTTTACTTTATCTGTGACTTTCTGCAAAGAATAAACTCCTCATCCCAGCCAAATCCTTCTGATCTGCAAACCTCGGACATTTGGTTGAGATTTCCTGGATAAAACATTTCCTTAGGATTGGATCACAAAGTGCTATGGATGCTAATACCAATACTAATAGTTTTTGCTGACTAGACTACGACCTGGAGAGTTTGAGTGGCAGAGTGTGTTAGGAGGAGCAATAAATCATAATGGCCCTGATCAGACTCACCTGGGACCACCCTCCCCAGCCTGGCTGTGGTTCCAGAGCACAATTTAACCTCATCTGTGGCCCTGTGCTCCCTTCCTGAGCTGCCTTTTATCAGGATCATGGGCTCGTGTTGTAGCTGAGCACCATGCCCTGCCTCCTCTTGCTTCTGAGGGGGTTTCCTGAAGGGACCTTGCACCTGCTCCATCCCTTTATTTGGGGCTGTGAGTGGACCCTGTTACCAGCATCTCTTTCTGTCTTCTGGGTTCAAGTTGTCATCCTTGCACAGCCTCTTCTTTAGCAATAGTTTTTTGTTTGAGAATTCCCTTGAGTTCAACCTTCCTTCTGACCACATTTCCAGTGTGATTCTGCTAATGAGTAAACCGAGTGTAGATCACTGGTGGGGTTAACTCACAATGGGTTCCTGTAAGCATTGGCTGAGACACTGGGGCTTGGCCTAAGAATAAACCAAGCACAACTGGTTCCACTGCTGGGCAGAGCTCCAGAGCTCCCCTGAGGGTTGGTTGCCCATGACTTTGTGCCACTGAGTCTCTGAACTGAGGCTGAGCAAGGTTGTTCCACCTCCCTGTAGGGCTGAGGTGAGAGCATGGGCACATTCTGCTGCTGTTTGGTGTGTGGTAACTCATTAAACCTCAGTTATGCTGCGGGGTCTGGGAACTTCCTGCAAATTTCAATGGAAACTTCCATGAAGGTTTCCATACCAGGGCAGGGGCTCAGCAACCATTGAGGGATTCCATCAAAATCCATCTGGGCTTCAAAGAGAGGAGGGCAGAGGTGGGAGTAGAGATGCTGCTCAGTGTCTGGGGGAGGCTGGATTGCATTTTCCCAGGAGCCAAGGCTCTCCTGGGCATGAGTGATAACACTGTGAAAGTCCACTGCCCTCTTTTCCACAGGCAAAAAGACCTGTAGGGTTAAAGCTACTAGAGAAGTGATAAGGGATCTAAACACCCTTTGGGCAGAATTCCCAGCAGATGCTGTTTGGAATACCATGGAAAAATTGAATTAATAATATGTAAGGGAACCTTGAAGTCCACTTGCTATAAAAGTCAGTCCCAGATTGAACATCAGCATATCAAGAAACAGTTTTAATGTCATGTTGTAGGAGGGGAAAAAAAGAGGATAAAATGGATTAATTGTCCTCCTATTGTAGGACCTAACCATATACCAGTGGAAGAACAATCCCAGCTTAATTTTGTTATTGTTAGTAAAGTCTTGGAACAAAACAGTTAATAGCAGCAAGTAGCTTAGGTTAATAATTAAGCACCCTCAGTGGACAGCTCTGAGCTGTCTGTGACGGGATTTGAGCCTTTTGGGAAGCTTGTCTGGTGGGTTTCAGCCCTGGGCAGGGTGACTGACACAACCCCAGCCTGAAACCTGTGAGAGAGCTGGTGCCAAAGGGATGGAGCTCTTGTGCTGGTATCAGAGCCCCTGCGCTTCACTCATCAGAGGAATGGAGCAAGAACAAATTGAATAAGGTAAGTAAAGCCAGAAAAACTCCTAAAAAGAAAAACAATATTAAATCCAAAAGATATTTTCTGCACCTGCATTGAAATGCAGCATTCACTTGTGCTGGACTCTGCCCCGTGCACTTTGCAGTGTGTTAAAATGTGCAAGAAATAGAAATTGGTTACAGTGGGTTTCGTGGTCCATAAGCAGTAGAAACCAGGTTGGATGGAGCTTGGAGCAACCTGGTCTGATGGAAGGTGTCCATGCCCATGGCAGGGGGTTGGAACTGGGTCATCGTTAAGATCTCTTCCCACCAAAACTATTTTGTGATTTAAAAATGTGGCTAAATTAATGCACCCATGCTTTTTCCATACTGAGGATGCAGACAGGAGAAGTTGGCAGTCTGTCTTGAATTGTTAGAACAGCTCCTGACACGGACTTTATAAAGGAAATGTGTGGTATCTCTGGCTATGACAGAAGGTAAGACCTGGTCTGCAAGTACTCAAATGTTTATATTCTTAAATTATTAGAAGAGTTCACAGCTATTGCTCCCACAGATTTGCAGTGAGAAGAAAGAATACAGGGTTGTTTTTTTTTTTTTTTTAAGTTACAGGGAAGGTCCTGGAGCCAGACTTTTGTGAATTCCTCATCCAGTGCTCAAGATGAACTTTTGGAGAACATTCCTGCTGAGTGCTGGGCTGATATTCTTGGCAGGTGAGTGATGGAGAGGTGTTGTCTCCAACCACAGCTGCAAAACCCAGTGGGGATTGGACTCAGACTGCCTGTGAGTAGTGGAGAAGAACCTCTAAAAGGTGTTGAAAAATATGAGATATTGACTGTAGCACACTGGACATTGTCTACCATTATTACTGGCTTTCCATGGCATTGTTTCCATAGCCATAGAGGAGGCTTCTGCATTAATTTTTAGTTCCCTGTGTTCTACCTGAGTTCATATCATACCTATTGTTTTTTGTTTACTTGATGAAAAGTATGTCACTCTCTGCATGTTGATATTAAGGATTCATCTTGCAAAAGTGTCCAATATTTGGCTTTGGTGATCAATACTGATGTTTGATCAGATTGCATCCAAATATAGCTAAGAAGTTGGAAATCTCCTAAAATGTTAATCAGGAAAGCAGATATCACCATAAAATGACTTCTGGAAAATTCTGGTCAGTGGCTGTGTAAAAGGAAGCCTGGTTCATTTCTGAGCTTCAGAGAATGAGGGTACCCAAAATAAATCCTAAATTATCTGAGGAATTTGGTGTCTTTATGGAAAGCATGGCATAGGAGGTTATAGATGATTCACATCATGAAGCAGGAGCTCTTTTCCAGGCCTGAATGTCTCTCCTAAGGACTTCAGAGGTAAATATCTGGACAGGCTGTCTGGGAGCCAGAAAAGGATATATTTTGTAGGCACCCTTAATTTTGGTAGGGTGCACAGAAGTCAGCAAACACATTTCTTTGAGAGATGAAGGAATAAACATGATGTTTATCATCTTTAATTCTTGAGGATGACAGGAGGCTCAGGCTGTAGCTTGGTTCACCAAGCCCTAAAGGCATCAACACCTCCCTGAGGCGAGCTGTAAACAGGGGAGAGTGGTGGGAGAAAAGGATGAGAAACATGATTAATTTGGATGCTTGAGAAAGAGAAATGGCATGAAGGGTGGGATCACAGGAAGGCAGCTCTTGGGTCACTGTGTCTCAACCTGAATAAGTTTTTTTAAAATATTTGCATTTCCCTTCAGCCTGATAAAGCTGTTTTTTTTTTTGTTTTTTTTTTTTTTGTTTTTTTTTTTTTTTTTA